>JAGVSP010002932.1:0-23132 GCA_022494985.1 Micrasema minimum
ACCCTAATTTTGAGGTTCAAGGCCGGTCTCTTGGGATATATTTCAACAAAACTTATGCAAAAAGAGTACTTTGTTTAAGTAATTTATTTTTTACAGTAAAAAAATGGTGTTTAGTACACGGTTAAACAATTCTTGTAAATCTTATTTATAAGCAATTCTAATTACAAGTTTAGTGAAGGAAACCATATCCCACAGTTGGCATATATTAATAAAAAAAAAAAGGGTTGCTTTTTTTTAAAAAAGTTTTAAATTTTTTCCCCAGTGATCTGTTCTGGCGGTCTTCAATGTGGATAATAAATCTTTCCCAATGCCCGTCACTTGCATGAAAACAGAAGGCAAATTTATATATAACAAAGGTGATTGAGACGGCAAACCCTAATACCCAAACGACTTTATCATTTCACATCCGAATGTTCTGACTTGAAGCTTATGAAAGGGGAAAGAACACTTTTAAAGAAAGGATATGGAAAAGGTAAAATGTTGCTTTACGAATTAGTGGACAGGAAGCTCCCATTACAAAACTGTTTTCATGAATATTTTTTAGCCAACATTCATTATAATTATTTTACTTTTAACGGTAAAATTACGTCTAACGAAATTTCCTATAATCTCTCATAAAAAATCAAGCCGATATTCCAAGGAACTTTGGTACATTTATCTGTAAAGATGAGTTTCTATTCAAAGTAACATCAAATTCTAACAACTAAATAGATTTTGATAGTTTCTATACGAGTTTAAACATAAATCTTTATAAAAAGATAATTTCTAGCACTTGACGTAGGTCCCATCACTAGTCCTGAAGTATTTTGGCGGGTCGTGGGAATGTTGAGAGTAGGTCCGGACAATTTTTCCATCTTCATAGTGGATGGTCGCATTACATCCCCTGGAGCGATGTGTCGAGCAATTCCAGCGAATAAGTGATTTTTTATCTTTATAATAAGTATATTCTTGTATCATCAGCAGTACTGAGCCTTTGGCAGAGCGAATAAATATTCCTGAAACCATTTTGTTATCAGCAAAATCAATATAATATATGGAGTAACAACGAGACTTGGGATATCCAAAATTTTAAAATTACAAACCAAATAGAATAAAGAACAACCATGAAAATCTAAGTACATTTTTAAACACTCGTTGCCATGGAAACTAATGAAAACTGGAAAAGTTGATTTCAAAATATATAGCACAAATATAAAGAGAAAATTTTTGGTCTAAAATAGAAAGCGTTTGAAATAATAATTGGAAATCCACGATTTGAAGAATAAAATTATAAATCAGGATATTTCAGGCATTTCTTGTAATACTTTTTTTTGTTCAGTGAAATAATTCATTTGCATGCGATTTTCGCATTTTTAATTACAGCAGTCCACAGTCAATAAAATAGGGGAATATTTTTTGAGAAAATCGGCAATTAATTATACTTACTACAATACTAAATGTTGCACAGATTTTAATGATAAAAAATATGGCAATTTCCATACAAGAAATTATTCGAGGTTCGAGAATACAAGTTAAGTAGTATTTCGGTATTATTATTATTTTTTAGTATATATAGGAATATGATCATTATACCACTATGTTTATTGCTCACGTTTTTAACATTTTTGATCCAAATATTAATATAATACTGGCGTTCTAACACCGCGATTTATTGATGAGTAAATGGAGAAATGCATAAATTCAGAACCGTGAAAAAATAATCAAAGATGTAAATAAGTCGATACAACTTGTTTGATAACATTTAATTGAGATTTGATAACATTTAATAACAACTTTCCAACACCATTAAGAAAGCAAACCTTATAATAAAATAGCAACAATTTTATGTCATCTTTGTACAATTTGCGACATAAGATCAACATTTATATATAACAAGAATATATAAAATATTTCATTTTTAAGTGTGTGAAATATTGTCTATCGATAAATATTTATTAGTATGTGTAAATAAATTGCTATAAGATATATTATTCGCTTTATACTACATAACATTTTTTATGTAATTTTAACTAAGTATTCAAATTGTAAATACATTTTTTTTAACATTACCCTGATAAACAGCCGTGTTAACTTTTCGATTTATTTTAAATTCTGATGCATAATTTATTAAGTGATAAGTATCTCTTATCCCGAATGTTAATCATTTGGCTATATAATTATGGATGATTTTAATATAGTACCATTAAGTAAGATTAAGTTAATTACCAGATATAATATGTAAAAAAAATATCAATATATAATACAGGTAACAGCTATTACATACTATTTTTAAATTGACTTGGGGCAGTACGTTAATTCATTAAATATATTATAATTATATAACGTTTCTCACATATATTATCACATTTAGGTAAAAATGGAGATGAAATATTTTGACAAAATATTTTTTTAACAGGTAAAACAATGTATATTTTTATAATATAAACTTGATAAAACATGGCGTATGTAAAGGAATAATTCTCTTTCTATGTCTTTATTAGTAACTGTTTGTTAAACTAATAAGGCTTATTGTTTCTCTTTAAAAGATGTGGAAATCAAATACTAGGCGAAATAAGGAAAGTTGTAGTACATCAAGTGGCCACTTAATCCAGCCAATGACAGGTCAAAAGGCCTGTAAACGCCTAGATATCCATATTCCCTTTCAAAACAATCGTCTCTTTTGTATAGTAATTAAAAACCATTTTAAAAGTTTAATTTTTAATAAGGAAATCTGAAATACCGTTATTTCATTTAGGCAATTTCCAGATAAATTCAGTGAAAAAGTTTTGGAATGTTTTAAGTGAAAGTAAAACCTTCAATTCTAACTTGAATACAAATTATACGATATAACTGCGGCGGAACATTACTGCGTCAGACACGTCTGAAAACGCGCCGTCTTTCTCTTTATGTTTACATAGACTTCCCATATCCAGATATGCACAGAAAGTGAGTGTACGGTACGGTACGTCGCGTCACGGTCGTCACAGATATGTGTGGAACGACCTTAACTACCAGCGATTATAAAAACTCGTCCCCAGCGTGTTACAAAATGGCGTCACGGGCTTCCACGGCCTCCTGGGACTGTGCGTGTGCTCGCCCTTGTGCGACACCAGCTCGTTACCCTTGGTGTGCACCACCGCCCTGCAGCCCTTGCCGCCGTGGCTGGAGCACGCCCACCGGCAGCCGCCCACCATGGACTTCTTGTGCAGGTAGTAGGTGTACTCCTTGTACAGCAGCAGTGTCGTGCCCGTCCGTGACAGGATGAACTTCACTAGAAGAGATGGGGTTATCAGTTGTAACAACGATCCTATGAAGTAAATAATATGAATAGAAACCAACCATTGCGCTTGAGATACACCTACATAGGGCTTTTTTTTCATTGACAAGAGTTGTAACACCACTCCCAAAAAGAGAGAATACCTCATCTTCCTGAGATTACGTGGGGACGTTGAGGGACAACGCCTTGCCAGGTCGGTTGATTGGAATCAACATACACCCACACAACGCCGTTCTGGAGTGCTATTTTTCAGCTATGCAAAGTGTAAAAATAGACTGAGGGGGGATAACGAACCCACCATCCACCCGCAGCTGCCCGCAGAGTCCTGGGGGACTCTCTTTTAGCTGCACATAGAGGAAAAATATTCTACTATTTCATCTACTCTGTGCAGTTTAGTGAGGGGGAGAGGAGATATATATTTATATCCCCCCCCACCCCTCTTAGGTTACCCCCCTCAGTATTACCATTCAATTTATTCAGAAAAAATAACAGTTACAAATATGTACATATAAAACAAAACCATGAAAAAGTAACCAAAATCATTACAGGTAAAAAGTAATTTACACATAATCCACGTATATACAAAAGAAATAATAACAAACAAAAGTAACAAGAGAAGACTTCCCAGTGGACGGAGAAAGAGAGGAGGGTCCATAACACCAGCCCCGCAAGGGGAGGACAGCACATACACGCAGTGCCTTCCTCTCGAAAGGAAGCACAGTCCAAACCGTAGTTAGCGCACATTCAAGAGCAGCTCATGCAGCGACCCTCAGGATTTCCCAACGCGACACCCATATTCCGACAAACCGTTTGAACAAATAAAAATTATTAGTATTATGCATCAGATCCACATTCCACGCTGGTCTCATTACCCCTGTCAAACCATTTAACATTTCGTCCCTGGCATCATCCATTAGAGTACAATTCCACAGAATGTGTTCTGCTGATTGATAAATTGTAAAAATATACTATTTATGAAAATCTCGTCTTTCCTTATTTATCAGCCGTCTTCATTTCAGAATTGGAATTCTATTTTCTATCACTTGTTGCCATGCGTCGCTATAGAACTCTTATAGCGTCCGTCTTCCGACATTTTTTCACCTACATAGATACATTGTCCTGGGTTGCCACTATGCAGATTTCGTCACATACAAAAATACGTGTTGAAAGCAGCATAAAACGCGTGGTGGCTGCTTAGTTAGTCACCTGTGGCCTTACTACCGACACATCGAAATCTAATTCATCATTTTATATGGAAAATCATTGCCCATAGGGTACCTATGTTAATTTCTTTGCTGGCAATGATTTTCCATACAAAGTGATGAATTCGATCACGATCTCGATCTTGATGTATGTTTATGCTAAGCACCCTGTATTTTTTCATGTATATAATATAATATTTGGTATAAAAAATGCTCGTACTAGATATATAATACTTCACTTTATAGATAAATAAAAATTACTAGTAACATATAGCGATAATAAACATTATTTTGGATAGTAAAAAGTCATTTAATAATTTCGGAGGTGAAGCACAAACTTTTCCATAGAAAATATTTTCAGTCTTATAAATAAACATGTTTTGATGTACCAGGGATCAAAAAATTTTAAGCATAAAAGAAGAAATTTTCGTTCTATGTCTTTATTATTTCTTATCCATGGTTTTCCAGATCCATAAAAAGTATGGGATAGGAAACGAGGAAAATACTAAGATTTCTCATTTGAGGTTAATGCTTAAATCGCAAATATTTAGTGTACTGACTTTAAAGTATAAACTACTAAAAATATAGGAATTTATGCGATGGAAAAAAATAAAACTAACAATACATGAAGAAAAAAGATTTAATATTATTTTTAATTTCAAAATGTTGAATTGATATAATTTATGTATACATCTTGTTATAAAAAACGAACAAGAGTTTCGCCGTAATAAAAACATTTACAGAATATTCACCTCTTCATAATAATTAATATTTCATTATATTTTTAAAGTATCAGTCATCGTTATAAGAAACATGTAATAATAAGCATTAGAGTTAATTTGATGTTTCGATTTTTACAAGATAAATACAAAAAATAAAAACGAAATAAATTAAATGAAGCCATAAAAATCTAATTCAAACAATCATAATATAAAATTATTCAAAAAAACCAAAAACAAAAAAAATGTAACCTGCAACACCCACGAATTCAAAAGAAAAACTCCAGCGTTCCCATTAATTTAGTAAGAAGTTTAAAAAGGGAAAAATTGTCCCCATACAGGGAAAGAGAATTTCTCCTTACAAAAATCATGCACCACCCCTAGAAATATATTATTTGAAAAATATTTATTTACAATTCTACATAAGTATGTAATTATTTTTTCATGATTGAGGGAGGCCCCAGTGAAAGTGACGATAACAATCGATGAATTTATTTATTTATTTTGCAACCTCAACAGGCCAGGAACCCAAATAAAGAGAAGGATACATCACAGAGGCGCACCCAGGCTTAAAATAACCTATAATTTACTGATCTCACCGAAATCCAGCCCAGAAAGCCGTCCGAGCAACGCGGAATCGAGCGTCTGCCATTAAAAGCGGTAAAAGAATTAAAAATATAAGTAATCACTTTTTGGGATCACATTTTTTGTATTTTTTAAACAGCGCCATCGAGGGGGTAGTTTTTAAAGAAGTTTATCCGATAAATTAATGTCACCACCTTGATTTGAAAAGCAAAGAAGGTAAAAATTAAGAATAGTAACGTTTCTTTAAAATGGCATATAAAAAAAAATTTTTTTACTACACACATTTAATAAACAAAAAATCCTCCATATTGCTTTTGTTTGTTTTAAAAAGACTTGCGTCAATGGGGCCTTTATGTTTACCCCCCCGCGGGAGGGAAATTTGGGTGATTTTAAATTAAAAAACGACCCCCCTTTTGACTATAGTGGGCCAGTTGTAAAAATTCGGCGAGACCCCACCGAAAATGTTTTTCGTTGCCGTCGAACCCAAGGTAGAAAAAAACCCCCCAAAATTATTTTTTGGGGGGCCCCTGGTGGAAAAAAAACTGCTGTAAAAAAAAACCAAAGTTTAAAGAATGAAAAAAACAATTTGATAAATTTGGGGTAAAATCGTTTTTTTTAAAATTGTTTCATCTTTTTATTTTTATTTTTTTTATTTAAATCCTGAACAGGCCAGGGGCCCCAATTAAGGAAAAAACTTTTAAAAACCCCCGGGGGTTGAAAAAATTAATTTAAAAATTTTTTTGTTTCACTGGAATCAAACCCCCGGAACCTCCGACTTATCCAATGTCTTACCATTTCGCTACGGGGGCTCATTTTCCTTTTTTTCAACTTTTTTTTGTAAATTAAAAAAATGTAAACACAGTTATCAACAACATTCTTAAAATTTGGGTTTCTTTTTAAGGGTTTATTGTAAAATTTTTTATGTGAAAATAATTAATCCAAACTAGCATAACATCAACATTAGGTACCTGAACAACAGACCCGAACTTTTCTACAATATCATATAAGAAAAAGATAAAAATTTAAGAAACTTGAAATAATCCTCAGAAAATTTTTTTCAAAAAAAAATTATGGGGAAATGAAAAAAAACACTTATTTTGGCAATTAAAATTTTTTTTTATGTAAATAATTTAAATGCAAGTTTAAACATCCAAATTTTTATAGATAAAACACAGTCAAAAAAATAGAAAAACAAAAAAAAAGTCACGATGCGATTACAAATACATTCTTTTTCCTAGTATAAAAATTGATAAACCTACAGGTAGTTTAAAATAGCAGCCGTCTCCTATACACAATCAATAGAATTTTTTATTAACAAACAATATATTTATCATGATTTCAGGTTTCATTTTTTATTTTTGGGTATTCCACTCAAAAACTTAACAGTTACATCTGTTGTACTTATAACCTTCTTTTGTTTCTTGATTTTCTTAACAAATCAATAAAAACACCATTCTATACTTTGGTACAATAAGGTCATTGTTTAATAAAAAACCGTGCAATATTTCAAATCACCACCATTAATTAACATTGTTATAAGTTACCTATTTATTCCTAAATATATAAAAGGTATTAACAGTTTATAAAGATTTTTTAAAAGCCAACATGGAATCACATGCATATTTTTAAGAATTTGTAAAACAAATAATACATTAACTTATAAGATACAGTACGCAATAAATGTTATCCCTTGGAATGTGCGATATATTTATTACAAAGAAAATATTTCTTTTGAAATTATCAATTAAGTTTTTATTTATTATTTGGAGAAAGATCTTAAGACCAATTAGGACCCGTATTTACTGACTAGCATATACATAAAAATTTGGTAACCTTTATTACAAAACAAAAACCCCATTGCATTGCATCTGCCAGTACTGTCGCTGAAAAGCATTTGTGAGAAGAAAAAAATAAAATTTTCATCTCTGAATCAAAAGTCATTACACATTTGACTAAAAGTATTTAAATATGATGTAGACCAGGATTACTATCATATACGCGTCACAACTACGACGTAGATACGTTGTGATCGCGAACTGATAATTTATTATCTTAGTGCAAGATGAATGTGAGGATCTTTATCGTATACATTTTCAAAAGTTTAGCATTGGACCGATATACTAAACCCCCCAGAATATGTGCACGGTACCTATACGAAACGCCTATTTCACGTCGGTATGACCAGAGGTTGTTTCAAGATGTAACTGTTTCCGTCCATTGGGTGAGAATGGACAATGTAACTCTTGACGATGACGTTATCACACCCCAAGTGTATGCGGGCCTTGCAGCCAAATCTCCGCTTGTTACAGTACCACCGGGACACTCCTGTTCGGGACGTTTTGTCCAAAAGGAAAAAATACCCATTGTTTTCGATAGAAAGAGCGCCTCGCTTAGAGCGAGCAAATCGAGCAACTGAAATTCAAATCAAAATAAAAACATAAGTAAATGAATATGGACACAAACATAAAATTAAATCAATTTTACAGAATTTAAAAAAAAGTCTACTCTAGCGGATCCAAATCCAAAAGTGCTACTGTTTAAGTGCCACTTTTTCTCAACGTCAAACATTGACTTCACTTTTTTGGCAGGATCAAATAACGTTGTTTTCACTTATTAAGTCAATGTCAAACTATGGCTTCACTTTATTAAGTATAACTAACTAACTAACTAACTAACCATCACGCCATTTTCCCCGGTAGGAATAGGCAGAGAGGATAGAACGCCATACCACTCTGTCCTGACATACTTCCTTTGCTTCCTCTACATTCATACATCTTCTCATGCACATACGCCGATTATTCCGACTTTAACATGTCCACTTTCAAGTACTTGTCGTACTTGGTCAAGCCATGTCGTTTTCGGCCTTCCTCGGCTTTTACATCTAGTATTCATGGTGCGTAATATTGACCAATAAAAAAAAAGATAGTGGACGGTAGGTTGTACATTATGGAGCCATATAAAGCGCACTTTATATGGGACAGAAAACTGTACAGTTTCTTGTGCAGTTTGCAAACTGCTCCGTATAAAGCGAAAACTGTATGGTCAGTTGAATAGCCGGCGTGACGTTTGGCTGACCTGCCAGTTGATGTTTTTTTATGTAAACGATAAGTAGATATTGATATACTTAGTACATAAAAAAACATACTTACATTATTAGCCATATTAAACATATGATAATAACTTCGCGCTTAAAAAATGAACATGTTTAGCCTGTCATTTCACTTAGTATACAGTTTTCTGAACAAGAAACTGTACAGTTTTCTGTCCCGTATAAAATGCGCTTAGTTATTATCAGGTAAATAACAGAGGCAGAAAATGTATTCTTGAAGTTTATTATACTTATTTGTTGATTGATTCGGCATTCACTTTGTAACACTTCATAATGAATTATGATTAAATAAAACGATGTTATGTGTTACTATGAATTAGTTTATTCTATAAAAATTGAATTTACCTACACTACCTGGTTTTGGGAGTAACGTTCTCCCATCGACTGGTGAAAAGACACTAAATTAGAATACAGATGTTATACAGGAAAATACAGAAAAATTAAATTGCAATACTTAAGAATCTAGACACAAGGGTAACATAAATATTGATACATAGAAGTAATAGAAAAAACACATATTGGGACAGTGGTGATGGTAAAATACTAAGAAGGTATACAAAAAAGTTTGATAATTAATTGCTGCTTAAAGTGGTGGCAGTTGATGTACCAGTCGATGGGAGAACGTTACTCCCGAAACCAGATAGTGTAGGTAAATTCTATTTTTATAGAATAAACCAATCAATAGTAACACATAACATCGTTTTATTTAATCATAATTTATTATGCCTATTTAAAAATCGGGTTTAGGTCACCAGTAATGTAAGTTTGTAGGCATAGAATTTTAAATAAATAAAAGTTAGAAACTGGTTATTTTAAACAGTACTGGCATAGTTTTCGTTTGCTCATCCATACGGGGAAATGGTCGACATTATCCGTGCGCGTGCGGTCCGGCAGACCTTGAAGTTTTGCTGAAGTTTTTCGCAACTTTTCGGTAAGTTTAGAACCAACTCGATCTGATGACGATGCTCTATGAATGATGGATGGACGACCACGATTTTTGGACACTATTTTACCAATTTTCGCACGGTTAGAAGTTCCGCTGAAGTGAAATAAATCAATTCCTGAAAACAAGTATGGTCTTCTGTTACTGACGATTTAAATTACTCATTACTATTAGGATAATTTTTCAGGGTTTATCTTCATTATTCAATAATTATTTTTATTACCTACCTGCACACAAGATGCAAAAAACTAATTCAAATATTAATAAATGAGATTTAATTTTATTTGTTGTTTGAAAAATAAAGCAATCAATATTTTTATAAAACGTTTAATTTCATTATTGAACAGGTGAGGTAGTCTAGTTCATATAACAATTTGACACTAATTAATTTATAGAAAAAGGATAAAAGTTGAAATTTAAGAGATTTTCTTTCGAAATTAGTTTTCATAGAAATAACGAAAAAAAACTAACAAACTAAAATGTAAAATGGACGACATTCGATTCTAATAACTCCCACTTAACCCCAATAAATGCAAAGGATTGAAAATAAAAAGATTAATAATATAAGTTATAACAATTCCATTTTAAAAAAATGGTGTTATGCCTACACATAATACTGTGCTAGAAAGTTATAATTTACGAAATTCGAAATATTTTTTAATATTGTAATATATTATAATAAATAATATTTTTTTTTTATTACTACATTCAAATAGGTAAAAAATTTAACCTTATGGATTTTTATAATTCTTTTTGCGAATCAAAGATAATTATTGACAACAGCATATATAATTTATTATACATAATAATACATATATAATATACTTGTCTTATTAATTATATAACAAACAAAACATCAAAAACTCTCAACATCAATATTAAGAAGAGAGACGCAAATAATAACGACAAACATTCAATTATGTTTAAAATGTATATACCTACCTACCTACTTAATCATCAACATCATCATACCATATCCGCTCCTTATGTGGAGCATATGGATTCCACAAACTGCCTCCAAGCCAAGCGATCGGCCGCCAGTTCCCGTGCATCCTCCCAAGTCAGATCCACGTCTCGCAGTTCTGACGCAAACTGCCGACGGATTGTCAACAGTGGACGTCCAGGACGCCGAGAACCTGATGCCTTGTAAAATAGGCAATCATGGTGGCGGCTCTCGGGAGGCGTACGTAGTATATGGACTAGCCAGCCGAAACGCCTTCGCCGAATGACAGTAGATACCAAGGGTTGCTGCGTCATTTGACTCTGTGTTCCTGACAAAGGCAAACCTACTTACTTAATATAGATTAATTAATTGACTAGAAAAATAGCTATAGGAGCTTCCTCGGATGAAAGCTTTTTCTTTAGAAATCTTTAAAAACAGATACAGCGACACCTCACCGAGGGACGACTCAAAAATAGTTGCTTTGCTTTGTGGGAACACCACGTAAATATCTACTACAAAAATCCGACGCAACATAATTCCTGTTACTTAGGCTTCCTCCAATGTAAACGTAAAATGCCTATTTTGCGTAAGTTTTTACATATACATTTCAGTGAAATGTTTTTAAATTCCGCTGCAGGAGATCGGCTAGGGGATTTCCGTTCAATGTGACGCTGACCTTTACCCGATGTAAAAAAGTTATGACTTTCATATTTCAAAGGGAAAGTTAGTCAACATGTCCTTTTATAATCTTATACCGTAGGACATGTTATTATATTTTGAATGATTCCAAAACAGCGCTTGTCACGGGAAGATTTTGGCAGACTGCGTGTAACGCATCAGGATGTGGACATTGGAGACCATTTGGCTCCTGGAGGACTGTACTTCACAGGATAATTTCTGCAGTACTTCCTCCCTCGTAGTTCCAGAACAGCGCTTGCCTGGGGAAGATCTTGGCGTTCTGGTGCTTGGCAGATTGCGTGTGGCGTATCAGGATGTGGACTTTGGAGACCATCTGGCTTCTGCAAAGCTTGCAGCAGACCCTCCTGTTGTTTCCACTCACCCTCTGGATCCAGTCTTTAAACCTCTCGTCCTTGAACCAATCATCGCGAATCTTCTGCGCGTTGCGATGCCGCCAACTTCGGAAAACTGGAACGTAAAGGCAGATTTAGATTGCAAAAGTTTATTATATTATTATTATACAATACATTTGTCAGATATTACAATTGATTGAATAATCAAATTACGAAGATTTTTTTCAAAATGTGATATCAATATTTTTTTATGATAAAAGTGTTGATGTAATAGGACAATATTCTACTAGATAAAAATATTTCAAACTCACCTTTCCAATTATTGTATCGTAGTTTTTAAAATATGTGTATATTAAATACTTTTATAATAATATTTCTTAGACAAAGCGATGAGGCAAAACATTAGCTTGTATTATTATTAGTTTATTTTATATTTAATCCTAAATTTTCTTTCTTAATGAGATACAAAAATTATTACTCGTTTATGTGATTGGAAAGGTTTATTTATTTCTTATAAGTATGACAACATTTCCGTCAATATATTTTTATGTAAAAATGTATTAAATACACAGTAGATAGACCAAATGATAAATATTCTCTGCACTTGGTGTACCAATTCAGTTCCCTATGCACCACTGGGTGCGAATAAGAGATAGTAGTAGTACTAGTAGTAAATAGATACATCGCACTTTAGTGCTAGGTTATACCATCATTTTCTAAAGTAAATCAAATTTGTAATAAAGTTTGAAACAATATAATAATTGAAAAATAAAAGAAAAGAGGTAGGCAGAGTGGATAGTATGTTACATGACTTTGCCCTGGCACACTTCTTTTGCTTCTTCCACATTCCTAATTCTTCTAATGCACGCACGCCGAAGTACTTGTACCTTCTTGAACATGCCATGTCTTTTTCAGCCTTCCTTTACTTCTACACCAAAGCACACTTGCGTTATAACTCCATTTTTTTAACTCTCAAAAACAAGTAAAGTAATAAGTAATAACAATACGACCAATATTTTTTTTGTAAAGTAAAAATATGAAGTAAATACAAACGAAAAAAAATCGTTATTAAAATGTACTTCCAAGTTCGAAGGTAATTATAATATAATCTACACTGTGGGCTCTGATCAACATAAGTCGATACGAGATCCATGCAAACATTTATATTAAAATTTTATCTGTTAATTCGAAGATGAATCCTTATATCGACCTCGTATCTATGTAGATCCACTCTTATTATTATCCAATATGTATGTGGATACATTAAAACAATATTTTATTATCGCTGTAGGGAATCAATCTTTATACATTTTTTCAAAGTCTTATGTACTTTCCGGTTACAGTTTTATGGTACTTGGGAGCTTCATGTATGTGCTCATTTTCTAACGACACGACGATGTCCATTCTCGTGAAGGCAGAGGCGGGGCACTTTAACTTGGTGTACGAGGAGCACCGCCATCTTACGTCCTGCCGCCTCCTGGAGGAGTGTTGGAAGTAAGTATACCCGTTGTAGAATAATAGCGGTCGGCCTGACCGCCGCTCTATGTACTCCGCCGCTATATTGAGTTCTGGAAGAAAGGGGCTGTATTAAATATGCATAGCTATTTGGACATAATAATATAAGGTAAACCGCTATAATACTGATCTATTTCGTGTCTTAATCTGACAGACATTTTTACTATTTCTTTGTTTTTAAATATCTGGTAATTGAAACTTTTTAATTTTGTCTAATTCTTAAATATTTTAATTTAGATATTATAGATATCCCAACAGAGACAGAGAAACTCTGGAAACGGATGTGGGTTATCTAGGCGTTTACAGGGCTTATGACCTGTCATTGGCTGGGTTAAGTGGCCACTTGACGTACAATATCAATAATACGTACAGATATCAATAATATCTGACATCAACCCAGCATGGGTATAAATAATCCAGTAATTTGTCTACAAGTATTTGTATTCATTTTAAAAAATGTTATTTTAATTTACTTTAATACGGTAAAAAATAACAGTCAAAAGCGAAGCAATTTAAATAAATAAAAAATGTTAAGCATATCCGGACTTTTTATTCATTCCCACTCCAGCACAACTTGTTTCCTGCTTTCTGGCACAGTTATTTCCGACTATTTGAAAGCAGCCCGAAATTGAAATATTTGAGTAAATCATAAGAGCTCAAATATTTCTTTATCATTATAAAAAAAGTAGAAAAATTTAAAAAAATAACAAATTACTGACATACCGAAAATAGATTTTACTCTAATACTGACCTATGGTGATACTATTGCTGACCGGGAGTGAAATAAAAGATTTTGATTTATTTATTCAATATATATATTTAATAATAAATCTTACAACACAAAAGAAAAATATCAATTAATAATCATATAGGTAACTAAAAAAATAGTAAAATAATTTTTACTAAAAGAAATACCTAAAATATTTATTTACTTATCAGACGAACAGCGTAATATTGATATATCAGGGATGGAGTAAATTCCCCTCGCATTCAGCGATTCCGGTTCTGGAATTGTTTTTATAATTTCTTACGCTATGAGAGACTCATTCAACGTATCGTTGTTAACGAAAGTTTCATACAACTGAACTAAATGACATTATTCGTCATGATTCCCTGTGACCAAATGTATATTATCATTGACTAAATTCTTCGTCATTCTACAAATTTTCGTCTTCCTTTGGACCATTCCATGTATCATTTGTTTGATCATTAAATACATCAATTTGGTTAACTGTCAGTAAATTTTCGAATAAACGTAGAAACACGACGTTGTATTTGTTTTAATGAATTTTCGACAGATTTTGAGAAGGAACGACGATGTGCTTAGCACAAGAAGATGATAGTGTTGACGTGCAAGGACGCGCTTTTTTTAAATCGAGTTTTCTAAAATTAACCTTCTGAAGAAAATGGATACAACCCACAAGCCCTAAATCCATTTTGAATAGTACTCGCATTACCAGCAGTTTCTAATACAGTTTTCAATAAAGGGGCAAAATCTTCTCTCATAAGCTTTTTACCCTCATTATCAATTCTCCATTGGTCCACTCTCTTTTTCCATTCTAATTTGACTGGACAGAATAGAGCTACATCAAGAGGCTGCAATATATTAGTTGCGTTTGGGTACAAAGCAATCAATATTATTTTATTCTCTTTACAAAACTCACTGAGCGCCAAAGTCATGTACGATGAATGCCCGTCGACATATAAAATTATAGGAAATACTATCTGGTTTTTTTTGAGCCATGGAAAAAAAACGTTTCCTATATATTCATAAAACACTTCACCAGTCATCCATCCGGAATCAGATCTGCCCATTCCCCAACCATGTGGCATTTTTCTGGCTAGCGAAAGTGGTATTCTTTTATATTTATAAATTATCATTGGAGGTGGGAGGTCTCCTGCTGCATTAGCCATTACAAGAGTGGTAACACATTCTTTTTCATCATTGTGTATAAAATTATAAACAGATTTCGAACCTTTTTTCACTGCGACAGACGACTCCTTCGGACTTAAAAAAAATGCAGTTTCGTCACAATTATAAATGCGTTTTGGGTCATTCAAAACATCTGTGTAATCATTTTCATCAATATAGTTCTTAACAGTAGAAAACCATTGCCTTAAATTTTTTTCAGTTACGTTCGCCCTTGCTCTAATAAAATTTTGTGACACTCTTTGCGAAATGACAGGGTGTCTTTTCAAAAATCCTTCGTACCAACGCCTGCCAGGTTTTCCATCTTTGAAGGAATTTTCGCGTTTCAATTTCAATAACAGTAATTGAACACTGTCAAGTAACTGGTCTTTGGTCGCCGGGAATCCCCTTTCTTCAATAAATATAATCCAATCGACTATCTGACGTTCTTCGTGATTAGTTAGAATCTTAGGATGTCCAACTATTCTTTCTACGGGATACTTGCCCTTTTTCTTGTATAACAATGTTGTTTTTGGGATTTTATACAAATTGCTGGCCCTGTATATTGTCATCCCATTTTCCACAGCTAACAACGCATCTTTCACTGACTGTTCACTATACTGCATTCTTTTAGGCGCCATAATATCTAAAACAAAAGGTTTATGAAATTTTATATTTCAAAAATTTCATCCAACGTAAAAGATATGTTTTGAAATCCATTTTTTCCTTAGTTTATATTATGTTTTTTACAAATCCTATACAATAGTGTTTGGTAGTCAGATATTGGATCAATTTACAAATAAAATGTGGTCAGTTTTATGTTCCGTTATATTTAAAAAAGGCGTATTTAAATACTACAATGGAAAATAACGTTGTAAATTTCATTTTAAATCAATATAATTATGTAAAAATATGCCTCGGAACAGAACTCCATTACTGACATAATATGTAATACTGACATCAGATTATAAAATGTAATACTGACCGAAATTTGTTTCTTTTACTGACCACTGACTTTACTCTTTAATAAGATAAAAATAAAGAAAAAATATATAGGTCAGAATTACATTTCCTAATTTAAAATCCTTTGTGCTCTACAAATCACATCAAAAAAAGTGTTTTTAATTCAGTTTCAATCAAACTTATTTAAATTTTAGAACCATTCTCACTGAACTTATTACTGACCTATATGTCAGTAAAGAAAACGATTAAAATATCAGCCGGATATAATACTGACTGCTTAGGTCAGTAAAGGAAACAGTAAAAAAAAATGGTTAGAATTTTATTTAAAAAATTGATGATACAAATAGTAAAAATATCTCACAAACAATTTATTTTATGAATGATCAAGAGTCAAATCCTACTAACTGAATAACAATTGAATACAGAAAATATATGGTTTAAAGTAAACTTGGAAAATTAGGCTTACCTCGTAAGGATTTGCTGTGTGCTGCTGTTAGTCGCCGGGTGTGCAAACTCTAACTGATTTTTTTAACAGAAAAAATCGAACGTCAATTATAGAACATGTGTGAACAATTAATAGATGCTGTGTTCTAGTGTTGCCAATATTCATGAAATTTTTTTTGGTTGCTTTTTTAAAATTATCTTTTGTTAAAATAGATCAGTAATACGGACACGGTCAGTATTACAGCCGTTTACCTTATGTTAATTAATACTTTATTGTAATGTAAAAGTTATACCGTAATGAGATTCTTAGCGGCAGCGGCCCATGGGAAGACCTAAAGGTGAGTAACTGAAGAGAAATTAAAATGCGACATCCAAATTATATTTTATTTTATGTTTGCCTACAAGTAAACTCACATTTTTGATCGATATAAAAAAGGAAAAAAACCTTAATTAAGAATAAGTAAACAAAACACAATTACGAACAAAAAGACACGCCGAAAACAATGCTTTATTCAAAAAATTATTATTTTACAAAAATAATATAATAAATTATTGAAGGTAACTCAATAACGGAACGAATAATAATTTATTTAGTGCACTACTAAAATCGTTTAAACGCAATCAATTTTGATCACCACGCGTCATTACAATACCTTATCACTTCATACAAAGGATATTAACACCAAAACTATTGCTGTATTTCACAAATACTTGATTTAATAATTAATTAGATTTTTCAGGGTATGCATAAATAAAAATAAGATAATCGAGAAAAGATATTGCATAAATATTTAATCTTTACCAGGGACGAATATTTAGCCTAATCTATTGTACATTCATTAAAAACATTATACTAACGACAAATAACAGAAACAAACACATTTCAGGAGGTAATCTTCAAAAATGGTCAAGTCCATTTAAAAAAATGGATGTAGGCGACACAACTTAGAGCCCAGTAAAATGATATAACAAGCATAGTTGCCAGAACTTTTTATGGAATCAGATTTCAATTAATATAGACATAGCCATTTCTTAAAATTACCCCCTGATTTCAGACATTTTAAATTAATGGAATGATTCTTAAATATTTTTTATTTAAATGACTAGAATTTTTGTCACGTATCCCTAAAGGAAATATCAGATAGAATTACCTAAAATCTAAGTTATCAATTTTAATAGGCCAAAAGCAACATTAAACAAGCATTATACACCTATCAAATGTACATAATTAATGTGCTTTTTATAGATATTTTGTATCATCAAAAAAGCACGAAAATTTTAATATTTTACATGAGTTACCTACACGTATGATTTTTGTACATTTTTAGACAGTAGGTATAAGTTATGTAAGTACCAACATAAAAACCTGTATATTCCTACTTAGTGAGTTTTAAGCAATGATATTTATTTTACATAGATAGGTTATTTTCTTCCGTTCCTTGTCATGTCAAGATTTAGACAATTATCTCAATCTCAACTTGTTAGAGAGAAACCAAATTATCAAAATGTATTAGACAGTGGAAAATAGATATACGAGTAGTATTCTCAGTCTTTTTTTCACTGCAAAATACAAATAGAACATCAAATTTTGACAGCTCTATTTGAATTAGCCATTCTAGTAAATTTAAATCGATGCCGATGCGATGGTTTAAATCAATTTATCGAGAAAAAATAAAAAATCGACTTTTTTTTATATGAAACCGAACGAAAGGCCGATAAAATTTCATGCAAATTATCAATTGCAGCGACAAAAAACTCTATTTTCGCCCGTCGATAAATTTATAGAAACTGTATATTGGCAGATATGAATATCAAATACTAGGTGAAATGGGGAATGTTGTAATACATCAAGTGGCCACTTAACCCAGCCAATGACAGGTCATAAGCCCTGTAAACGCCTAGATATCCATATTCCCTTCCAAACTTCTCGTCTCTGTTGAGATGTCAAATTGTTATAGAAAATTATTTAGAAAACCATGATTTCAGGCGTGCTTTACATAGGTTTCAAACAATTTCACGTACAAATGTTAAAATAAGTTTTTTTACGTCACAGACTATTTACTAAACTAAAATATTAGTGGTGTGAAAGATTATTTAATTACAATATATTTTAACTTTAATATAAATGAAATAGAAACTACTCAACTCTTTTTACAAAAAGCAAAATAAATAAAAAATAAACATAAGTAGCTATAAACAGTGATAAAACACGTTTTAAAATCGCTATTATTTATATTTTGTTTAAAAATCTGTAATAATGGGTAATGGGTATATATTTCAGCACATATAAACCTCCACAGTTACGAACTAAACATTGACATATTATAATGATAAAAATCACACAAATATCTATTCATTTCAGGAATGCAAATAGCGGAATATTTTTTAGATAATCCATCACATTTTTCTTCGGTAATTTACCTACGTACATGCGAACATTAAGACATTTTTAAATCAATGCGTATTATATATTTATTGTATTTGTGCATTCGCTATACCTATAACATTTATTCGCTATTCAGGAAATAATATTTATTTCTAGATAAGTATTACAGTAAATAAATAATTTATAACGAATATAAATAAATAAAAATACAAAAACATAGGAAATCAATATCGCGAAATTCTTTTACTTCTCGTTGCTACTTCCAACTGAGGAGCAAAGCCTTCCCTAAAAGAAGCTTCATCACTGCCTTGTATCTTGGAAGGCAGACACCAGTTCTACAACTTACGCGTAAGAGTTATTATATATTTTTATTAGAATATTCAATCTAATTACAACAAATATTGGTAATCTGGGTGGGATTTCAATAAGAATACCTATTCTAAATTGCCTCTACAAGTTCTGTAGCCCAATCTGGAGATTTTATCGAGCACGATAAGGTTTATAAAAGTCGATAAGACGAACTTTGCGATCATAAAATAAAGTTTTCTATGATTTATCGGCGCACGCGTATTATTTATTCCGTTTTACAAATTCCTTCTTGTTTTTACACTCGTCAAAACGAACGGAAATGGCACTAATCAAACATAATTATTTTAGTATGTAAGGGGTTAAGCATGTCACCAATAAAACAAATAATAAACTGCATTTTTATCATCGCGTCCCGTCGCTTAACGACTTATCGAAAGTTTAAAAACCTTCGTCAATAGCATAGATTTAGCATATCGGATCAAACGCAAAACGTTCACAAATAAAACAATAAAAAATATATATGGTATACCTACATGTATCGCGCTGTGACGCGTACTTTTCAAAGTTATTTTCCCGACTTCCGTCATATGCGCGCCTGAGATACACATAGAAGTAGATATTTTGACGATTTGTGCCTGAAGACTCTGATAGTGAATGTTAGTATCTACTTCTAAATAAAAGTAGATAAAGCGATCCAATAATTTATCTTTGAATTTATCGGGAAATTCTTTTATCGGCTTTTATCGAGATGCTGGTAGATACATTATTCGTATAATCGGAGGCCTAGGGCTGGCTGGGAGCAAGGAAATATCGACATGTAGATGCATGTCCAAAATCAATAGAAAATCGACGATACAAGGTCGAACAAAAAGAATGGTCTTTTTCGAAGTTTTAGACCTGTATTTACATATCGATATTTCCATGTCCCAGCTCAGATGTAATAACGCGGTGAAAGACCATTAGTAAAAAACTTCTTAAAGAATAATACCATTTTATCAAAGGAAAACATAAGACAACGCTGAAAAAACTTCATTTCTTGAGCAGTTTTTTCTTTCTAGCGTGCCGTCTGGTTAAGGATCATTTCTGCATGATGTAGTCTATGGAAGGGGTGACGGAGATGACCTGCGAGTACTTGGGCACGGGCGGCACGTGCGAGTGGTTGTCCTGCACGGCCAGGATGGAGTCGTGCACGGTGTGCACGTAGGCCGTGCACGTGCGCCGCGTGCAGCGCCAGCGGACCTTCTGGATCTCCGGGTGCATCTTCTCCGCGTAGAACGTGTAGCCGTTCAGCTTCAGGTGGCGCCGGCCGCGGTTCGATATCACGAACTCGACTGCAATGGAAGGTGACATTACAGTAATGCTCAAAAAATAGTCGTGCTATTCAAAACTAAACAAAACATTTGAAAACTGACAACAAATATATAATATGGAGTTACCTGACATGGTCTTTAACACCTCCGTGGCGGTGCTAAAACATCCGGATTCATTAAAACATCCGGATACATTGGATTCAATAAACTTTAATATATTTTAAGTGAAAACTAATTCAATATCATCTTCAGAGAAATCAACATTTTTGCACATAATTTCATCAAATTCCGCTAGTGTGACGCACTGTTATATCACCGTTCCCAATGGAACTATTTACCAAAGACCAAAAGGGGTTCAAAACATTTTTAAAAATATATTTCACATATGGAATATCATTTACTTACTGAGACTTTATTGTATTTTACTGTTCTTTACATTTTAAATAACACATTTATTTTTATTGTAAATTAAAGTTTTATATAACTTTGAATAAACTTCGCTAACAAGCAGTAAGTAATACATGTATAGTATAATTTTTCATAGAGAAATATGTTTTTATCAGCGGAAGGTAACTCGGGTATCTAATTGAGGAACTAAGGGGAACAGGGGTTGTAATAAATCCAAGTGGCCACTTAACCCAGTCAATTACAAGTCATAAGCCCTGTAACATAAAGTCGTGCATAAATTAGCGTCACTGACTGAGTCTCAAAGGACTCAAAAATAGTCACAAAAGAATATTTGAGTTCTTGAACTTTCAGAAATACCTACTTTTTAATATTAGCTTCGTACTATATGTATACATACCTAAGAATCTATATTTTTTTAAACTACTTGTTTTGTTGACAATGACAATAATTAATCAATATTTTTGCATGTGAAAAGAATATAAACTCATAAAACGAGATTTGTAATTTGCCCTAAAGCTACCATTAATTATTAAATTTATTGCTACTGCATTTTATTATGATCATTCCTTCATTCTAAAAAAGATCACATTTTACCAGATAAAATTCTAAATAAAAAATGTTCTCAAATAATTATTACTTCTTTACCATCCTGTTTGTACTTTTTATAGATAACAAAAAATTATTATAAAAAACACTTTTTAAAAACAGGTTTATTTCTTTAAAAAAAAAAATAGTAACATTCTTGATAGATTACCTAGCTATGATATTTACCTAACCCAAAATTAAGGAAACAAACCTTCAAAACACAATGTTTGAGATACTACTAGCGCCATCTATGAATCAAACTGGAAATACGAGCAAAATGCAAACAAAATAGTAATAAAGGTATTGATATCAACCAATTCAGAAACCTGACTGGAAATTAGATTTAATGCACTTGTCAAATTACCTAGAAAAATTAAAGTTAATAATAAAAAAACAACAAGATACTAACCTAACCTATAAACATAACAGTTCAATCATTAGAAATAAAAACATAGGTACATAATATTTATAAGGTACAAGGAGTGGATATTTTTCTTCCATTGATATTTTATCACGATCATGTCCCTTATCCGTACTTAACGGTGTAATATTAATATATTTTGATATTATCAAAAACAACACCATGTCAATCGCCATTTTGAGATTTTAATGCCATTTGATAAAGCGTTTTACTCTCTATAGATCTGTTCAATAAATGAATTTTAAAAAATCACAAGTTATAGGGCATTAAAAATTCTTTTGATACTAGTAAAAAAAACACTAACTTGTCAAAGCTGTTTCTGCAAAAACAACACATGTCTAATATTGGAGACAATTTCATATAGATTTTTAATATTATGAACTTTCATAAAGAAAATAATAAGACTTAAATCGGGGACAAATTTTAATGTACATTTAATTTTAATATTGATTTATTTTTATGATTCTTGAACCAAGAAAATGATCTAATTCATTTAAAAAAAACTATCTGTGGGGAAGAATTTTAATATTTTGTGTACTAATAAGTATTTTGTTTTTATTATTGCAAAAATATTGAACAAATTTGATCTTAATATTATTGTGGGTTTAAATTTGAGCAGGAATTTTTTTTTTACAAATTCTGAGCTTTTCTCACAAAAACAGCTTCAAAGAGTTGGCCACTTTGATAATTTACTTCCAGTAAATATAATTTAGAATTGAAAAATAATTACATCAATTCAATATAGTGTATTTTCACATACCTATGTACATTATTTTTTAATTTGTGTGTAACATGGAAATATAACTTATTTAGTTTTTTCGCTCTCCTGAAAAATTTAATAGTACTGACATGTGCTGTTTTTTACATCAACCCTTCAAATGCAATGATTCTAGACCATTTAATGAACATTTAATTTTTGCATTAGTTTTTGGTATATTTATTTGACTATTTATGTAGCAAGGATATATTACGTAAAATTCAGAAAACCCTAAATTAAAAAAAAACTAATGATTGTGCGCATGGTTGGTTTTAACGATCAGAGATTTATCTACATATATACTCGCTCGGCAACGATTATTTCTGCGATTGCAAAC
>JAGVSP010002933.1:0-36038 GCA_022494985.1 Micrasema minimum
AGATCATCTCTGTAGGTGGGCCCTGGAGACTGCCGGCATACCTTGTGGGCCAGGTCGTCCATGCGGTCTATGAGGCACGCGTCGGGTGGCCAGGGGGTCAGGCCGCCCAACTGCTGGGCGGGGAGCATCGGGGTGCACAGCTTTACTGGAAACATCAAACAAAATTATATTTTTAACAACAACATTTTGAACGAATACAAATACTTGTAGACAAATTACTGGATTATACGCATGCTGGGCTGATATCAGATATTATTGACATTAGAGACATTATTAGAGACATCTTCAGGCGTCTTCTAGTAAGTAATTAAGTTCGGATGAACCTATACCTACACCAATAAAGTTTAGATTGCCAAAAAATGCTTAACTATCTTCTCAACAAATGTCACTATAGGAAAAAAAAAATATTAAAAATCTGTCGAAAAACCTACTCGCATGTGGATTCTTCTGTACAAACTTAACATATTTAGAAGTTTCAAAAATTTGTCATATATGGTTGTCAGATGATGGGCGGAATGGGGAATGTTGTAATACATCAAGTGGCCACTTAACCAGCCAATGACAGGTCATAAGCCCTGTAAACGCCTAGAAAACCCACATTCGTTTCCAGAGTTTCTCTGTCTCTGTTGATATCAATAATATCTGAAAATTATATTTTTTCAATAGTCGCATTTTTTCCGTGTACAACCATATTTAAATTAATATTTCATGCATGTAAAGCCCTCTATATACGGGACTTTTTACTACACAGTTTCCTGTGCAGTATGAAAACTGTCCCGTATAAAGCTAAAACTGGATACAAAACTTGTGTGCTATTGTCAGATTCTCACTGTGCGCTAATTTCCACACATTTTTTCACACAGTTTCGGCGCGCGCATCACCCGCGGCGATTACGACAGTAAATATACGTATAATATTCAATAGTATCGGTAATATTACAAATAAACTCTTGATAAACTTTTATGATGGCGAATATGAATATAATGTAATAAATAATATGAACTGGAATCCTAGATCGAAATTCAAAATATCGATTAAGGACTATTTGACAGATGAGTAATGTTGCCAAATTGTAAAATTGGTAGAAGTTACTAAAGTTATTTCATAAAATGTTGAATTTATCTGCGCTTATAATTGCATAAAAAAAATGCTTTAAAATTAAAATGACTCCAAAACTCCAAGATACTTTCAGTAGATTCGATAAATCTCCACAAAATCGATAGATCTGCAAAAAATCGATAAGATAGGCGACGAAAGAGATTATTAATATGGCAACATTTATGGCAGTCCGACTGTGTATTATCTGGTCCGACTATCGCGTTCTGCGTATGTAAAGGTAAAAATCACACTGTGCAGTTTTTATTGGTCAGAAAACGGTACAAAGAACTGTGTAGTTTTCTGAACAAGAAACTGCACTGTAAACTGTCCCGTATAAAGTGGGCTTAAGCCTAATGCTCTATCTACTCTTCCACGAAGCGGATGAATACGAGTATAATCTGTTAACAAAAATTTCGGAGAAGTGACATTCCATAATTGAAAATACTACCGTCTCTAAAGTGACCAGTTACCTACTAAGTCACTCACTACGTCATCAATAGACATCTGCGTCATCACTAGACATAAACGTCATACGTTTCTTGTATTGGCCTGATTGCTGGAGCCTTTAGATGGTGGAATTTGATAATAAGTGGTGTTATGAAATTAACCCCGGGAAGCCTATATTTTTAGAAAATTTATATGGAAAAGCCCCTTCCAGTAAATTCTTGTTCGAAGAATAAAAATGATATCTGCAAAACCGCCAATTTAAAATATTATTTTTAGAAATTTAAAATTAGAAATTAGAAACAAATTTTAATTAGGTATAACAAAATATTCCGAATTCCATATTATTGTGTGATAATTAATTATTTTATATGACTTAAATAATGATTTAAAACAATTTTTTGATCCAACTCGTACGTTATCTTAGTAAGTATTTAAAAACGGCATTCGCGCTTTTCGCATTGTCATCATCATCATTCATACCATGGGGGCTCCCTATGTGGAGCATATAATATTTCCACAAACTGCCTCCAAGCCAAGCGATCGGCCTCCAATTCCCGCGCAACTTCTCAGGTCAGGTCCACGTCTCGCCGTTCTGACGCAAACTGCCGACGGATTGTCAACAGCGGACGTCCACAACGACGCTTTCACAGAGAACCTGATGTCTTTTGTAAAATAGGCAAAGCAAGTGCCGATGGATGATGAAATATGATGTCATAATAATAAATATTGCATTAAAAAAAAATAAACCCAATGGTATATTCCTGGGGTCAAGGTTCTATACTAAATCTAAGCTTGGATTGATGGTGGAGGATACTCGTACAGTCTGAGTCTTGCAGATAAGACATTGAATCAGGAATATGGCTAGTACTACCCCCACCATGATCCCCGAAACCCCCATGCCCCCCTACCTGTTCCCGAGAGCCAAAGCTTTAAAACATCGATCTTTGGGAGACGCATTTCTGCGATTTTTATTTCCCTTGAAAATATATTTTTAAATTTTTTTTTTCTGAAAATATTTTTTTTGTTTACATAGATATACATTAAAAACACATATACATTAAAAAATATAAAAACAAAAATCCCACCAAGGCATAGCCTGTTTGTGGGTATATCTACTGTGGAAGTCAAACAGTGTGCACGTGGCAAAAGAGAAAAATAAAGTCATGTAAAAATGGAAAAATAACAGAGAATGTAAACAAGATAGTTAAAAAAAAAAGAATACAAGATATTGGGTATCTTTATACTGGAAGAAGAAGAGGGGAAATAATTATAATATATAAAAATAAAAAATGACGTGGATTATGTTATAGTTATGGTCTTTATGGTAAGAATGATTCTACCTTTACACTATGTATCCAACTTTGTGTTATTTTTTTAAAAGATGAAAAATTTGGAAAATTTGACAATGCCATTTTATTGTCAGTTAAAATAAAATGTGCATGTCTCTGAGCAAGTCGTGATTTACAATGTGGAATTTCTAGCACTCGGATTCTTCTTTGACTAGACCTATTTGAGCTTCTAGCAAAAAAGTTTTGGTGCCTAAACACATAATTTAAACATTGTAATAAATATATTCGTCTTATATCCCAGTTATATGAGATAATTTAACCTCGATTAAAAGTTGGTTGGTTTCATATAGTTGACCATAGAGGGTGTTAGTAGTCATTGCTCAGATGCATATTATTCGATAATTTCTCGGTTAAAGTTGCTAGTCGCTTAGCTTAGTGGTCAGAGCACCTGACGCGGAATCAGATTGTCCCAGGTTCAAGTCCTGGAGCGAACTACAATTTTTCTAAGTGAATGTAATGAATGTACATTGTAACTGTGATTTTTCTATCTTTCTCTTAACTATCTAAATAAAAAGTAAAAGTGTTTAAAATCATCGCTTCATTCTCAGACGAATAGTGTAAGTGTAAAGAATATTTTTTTGAAGCTATTGTGGCTGTCAACAAATCCGGATTGTCATTTTGGAAACACCTAAATTTTAACGCTGGCTTTGGTTTCCAAAAATCATATTAGATCATAAATATTTTCCTAAAAAAGGTCTAGGTACTACTTGAAAGTCTGAAATAAGCCCTTCCTACCACTCCTTAAACCTCAGATCCTTAGAACATTTTTCTTTTATCCCTATTTCTATTAATTTCCCTTCAATATCGAATCAATTACCTCAAATCTTATTTTAATTTTTTTTTATCTGGCAAACATATTTTATCACATAAAAAAATGTAAGTGAACTATGTAAGTGTCTAGGTATTTATCAAAAAGCCGTTTGGTACAATGAATGTTTATCCTTTCTAAGCTAAGGGATGGTGGGAAGATATTGCTACATTGCAAATATCTGCTATTGTACCTCAAACATAATAATTATCATTGTTACGAGGAATTCCAGTGGTATTCAGAATTGAATTAAAAATATGTTTTCACATACACGACCAAATCTCAAGAATTTACTTGTACATAATATAATTAGAATTTTATTTTTACTTTATTTATCTACGAATGAAGCGATGATTTTGAAATGCTAAACATTTTTATGTTTTTACTAGCTGATACCCGTCGCGTTGCTGCCGCAGAAGAAACAGGTAATTCTCGAAATATCGATTGAAATTTGAAAGATTTATCTCGTTTCTTTGGGAATTGGTAATAGAAGGAATGCTTTGTATTTTCTTTCTGATGATAAATGCATTTATGAAAAATTGAATAACTCGTATAATGTGTATACTCGTATTTATAAAGGTATAGTGTAATGTTATATATTTTATTTTGGTGACTTTATTTTTCAAGTGCTTCAGGGTAGGTATTTATAATATATTTTTTATTTATCCGTCTTTGGCATAAACAATTAAATTTCTTGGCTGTCTGACTCGTAAATTTAATATGAGGACTTCTATTACCCTTGAAAAAGACACCCAGGGACATATTATTTTTTAAAATTGTGTGTGGCAGGTCCGACGCATGAATCGAATTTACTCTTAGATGAAAAAAAGGTGCGTCCGTCAAGTTGGATTTTAATATAAACTCTATATTCGAAAACAGGTCACCCAAAATTCTTTAAACGATACCAATCTTAATTTTTACCAAATTATGTGTGTCCGCCATCTTGGATTTCAAAATAAACTCTTAATTCGAAATCAGGACGCCCATACGCCCTAAAAACGATACTCATCTTCATTTTATGAAAAAAAGGTGCGTCCGCCATCTTGGATTTCCAAATAACCTCTAAATTCGAAATCAGAACCCCCAAGAACCATTAAAACGATACCCATCTTCACTTTGTGAAAAAAAGGGACGACCGCCATCTTGGAATAAAAAATAAACGCTAGATTCGAAATCAGGGCCCTCCAAAACCATTAAAACGATACCCATCTTCATTTTCTGTAAAAAAAGGGACGACCGCCATCTTGGATTTAAAAATAAACGCTACATTCGAAATCAGGGCCCCTAAAAACCTTTAAAACGATACCCAACATCCTTGTATGAAAAAAAGTTGCGTCCGCCATCTTGGATTTAAAAATAAAAGCTAAATTCGAAATCAGGGCCCTTAAAAACCCTTAAAACGATACCCAACTTTAGTTAATGAAAAAAAGTTTCGTCCGCCATCTTGGATTTAAAAATAAACATTAAATTCGAAATCAGGACCCTTTAAAACCCTTAAAACGATACCCTACTTTATTTTATGAAAAAAAGGTACGCCCTCCATTTTGGAATTTAAAAACTCCACATGCTGTGCATGGGAAGCAATTCTGTAATGGGAAGTAATGGTGATGATAATTATTTAATTTTAAAAAAATGAAAACTCATTCGGCATTATAAATAGAATATATATTTTTCGGGAATTGTGCGAGTCCATATGATCCATATGTTCACCTCGTAGCACAGTGGTAGCCCATTTTACTACCGTGTATGAGGTCGCCGGTTCGAGGGTCAAGATGAAATATGATTTATGAAAATGAAAACTCATTCGGCATTATACAAATAGAATATATATTTTTCGGGAATTGTGCGAGTCCATATGATCCATATGTTCACCTCGTAGCACAGTGGTAGCCCATTTTACTACCGTGTATGAGGTCGCCGGTTCGATTCCCGTAGAGGGTCAAGATGAAATATGATTTATTTACATGTTATTTTTACATTAATATTTCATGTGCGATACCTTGGACAGGGACTGAAGCGTAAGACTGATCATCCTACTTTCATGTAATAAAATGATCAAGAGACACTGCACTTGGTGTACCAATGCAGTGCCCTATGCACCATTGGGTGCGGATAAGGGAGAGTAGTAGTAGCAAATGCTCCAAATTTCAAACAAAGATTCTTGTAGCTCGAAGCAGAAATAAAAACTTCTAGGTAGACTACCTATAATATAAACTCCAAACGAATTATAAGGTAGGTACTTTTTATTACGAATTCACTGTCTGTTAATGATTTTATTCCATGGCCATAAAAATTATAACAGATTAAACTTAAAATATTATATAGTAAAAAATAATGTTTGAAATTTTGTCTTCTTTCTATTTATTGCAAAAAACAGAGCTCTGCAGAGTTATTCTCGATCAGGAGAAGCCCTTGTCAAACGATTTTTTTTTTCATAGAGAAAAACTGACGATGAAACTAACACAGAAATCTTGAACAAAAAAACATTTTTGGAGGTAAAAAATGCACTCGATAGCTCAAAACCAATTCACGGCACTTATTTATTGTTAAAGAAGTCCGAATCGGGGTGTAAATAAATTTAAAAATGTTATTGAAAGTTCGAGGTGTATAAAAATAAATTGTATACGTGATGAAAACGACATTAGCGCCTTTTGCTGTACAGCATTATTTGACGACATTTTTTATAAGCTTTATGTACTTAGCTATATTTAACAAATCAGCGCTTTTGAGGCGAATTCTCGCAAAAAAAGTGCTTAATAAATCATTCAGAAATTAATAAATAAATAATCAAGAGAAAGATAGAAAAATCATGTCATCGTGCGTTCATCAAATCACCTGAAAAAAAAACCGTTCTCTCCAAGATTTGATCCTGGGTCTTTCTGATCACCGGTCAGCTTCTCTATCCACTGAGCTAAACGATCGGATACATATCTCAAGATTTTCAACGAAATACCTATCGCAATTATGACTGCAATTGGTGTGCTTTAATGCAGTGCCCTATGCACCATTGGGTGTAGATAAGGGAAAGTAGTAAGTAGTATTCAAATCATATTCAAATAAATATTACACATTAGCCTCCATCGGGAATCGAACCCGCGACCTCATGCATGGTAGCCTGACACGCTACCGCAACACCACAGTGTGGACAAGTGAGCCAAGAACCTATTCAATTTACATTTATTTTTATACTCTACATTTCAAACGATTGAAAGATCTGATACCAAAATGTCAGAATTTGTGACCATGGCCAAAAGCTCCACAAAAACTCGAAGTGTTGTATTTTTATGTTTTTATCTTATTTGTACATACTAATATTCATTACCCACGCACAGGCCATGCCTATGCGTGGGTATACTTAGATATTCCACATATTACAGATTACTACTACAATAATACAGATTCTTTCCTACTTTTTTCTCTATAGTCTACTGTTTCCTTATTTATATTAATTCATAATACAAAAATATTGTATTCATGTAACTTGACATGGCAATTTTTTTAAAATAAATAAAAGAAAAATGTGGAGTTTGCACACAATAAATATTTATGTAGGTGTAAGAACAAACGTGGTAAAGAAAAGTTATTTTTCCTAGCCATAAAATAAGAGGATATAAAATTTGAAAAATCATCTCCAGTCTCTGAAATCATAGAAAAGTGTCCTTATTTAACCACACGCAAGCAGCATATATATATAATATAATCCTTTAATAACCTATTCGTTCCATAATCCTTTGCGTACACGCTTTAAAAAGCTTCGTTACGAGAGCTTTCACAATGAATATGCGTGGCACGCTAACGCGCTTTTGAATATTCTCAACACTCGTTTTTCTAAAGAATAATATTACAGTTTATTAGTTGAAGTACCCACGGTCCTTAAATTCGCTAATTGGCTTGCGTCTCCTGCTTTTCAATTTCTACACCCAGAAAAGTACGATTGTGTTGAGGTGTTGAATAAAAATGTAACGAACGAGTAGGCACTTGTGGTTTACTGTTTTTATTTATTTACTTATGTGGTTCACACTATTAAATCTTTTAATGCTTCTTATAAGAATAAGGTAATTTTAAATACCCATTAAAAAAGAGTGGTCTTCTATTTCTTAGTAGATACCCATTTGAAATATTTTCTCGTTGAGGTGAATAAATCGGAAACAAGTCAGAAATGCAGTTAGTGTACCATTTCATATTCGTTCCATATGAAGGAAATATATATTATCTATTCCACAAATAGCCTACAAGCTAAACCCCTAGTTACCGTACGTCTTCATGTCAATTATAATTACCCATGTATAATGTAAATACCTCCTATTAAAACCTAATTATTAACCGAGTAATGATTGTAATAGACTGGTTGTTATAAACATCCGTTAGTAACACTTGGTTTTAAGAAAAACGTAATGGAATCCCTAATTTGAGATTTAATTGTTTTTGTCACTTACTTACTTTAAATTTAATTTTATTTAATATTTTTGTTAATCAGGGTCCCTAACATTAAATAAAATCTTATTCATTACTGATGGTGCGTAAAATAATTTGTTATTGATATTGATAAGGGCTTTGTGCCCTATCTAATAAGAGAAATAAAATACAGCCTTTTTCCGAATTTGGTAATTATATTAACAAAGAACAAATAATTAATACAGATTAAATTAAAACTTAGTTTATTGATTTGAGTAATGTACCCGAGGGGAGCCTGGCACCAAAGAGACCGATCTTTATATGTAAAATCAACTTATAGTTGAAATGAAAATGTATGTTTTTGTTTTTACATTCCAAACGAATTTAACAAGGTATAATTTTGGTTTCTACTTGTCTTCTAATTAGCTGTGGGTAGGTCGGTATCGGATCTTCTCTACTAGGTGGCGTGTTGTTTGCCTACTATTTTAGTTTTTACATTTCGTTTATATTTTAATTTGTATTGCTTTGCCTATAGTCAAATACTGGAGTTAAAATTAAGTAATTTTATATATTATTTTTAAAATTATTTTAGTTCAAATATAAAGATCTTAGTTTTTGGTTGAATACCTTAGCTGAGAAGCTGTTTTTTCTTAAAAGCATTTTTCTTATTTTTACTTCTTATTTTATGTTCTATTTACTTATAATATATTTTTTTTTTTTATTGTTTTTACGCCCATAGGGCTTTTACATAGACATTTTTAAATGATTATACAGTAGGTAGCTATTCACTACCGCCAGAGATGGCATCCAGACACTGTTCCCTAAAATGCACTAGATTTGTGTTGAAAATATCAATATTGTTAGCATACCTGTTAGCCAGTGCGTGCATTCGTCATATAATACAATTGAAAACTTATGATATAAAATACAATCCATACTATTTTGTATAGACACCTAAATATATATATATAGATATTTACAAATGTAAGTACCTATACCCCCCACGCACAGACTATGCCTATGTGCGATTTTTCACTCATTATAGTTTTTTTAAATCATGAATTGTATTTTTATGTTTTACTGCGAATGTTTTTTTTTGTTGTTCAAAATGTAAAAAATGAGGAGAATTCAATAAAAAAATCATACATGTTGTACCGAATATTACCCTATTGGTATATTATCAAACATTACGAACGGATGTTTATAAAACCGGCTCTTATGAAATGCAAAAACCCATCACTTAAATTATTTTATTTCTGCCTCTTTATTTTTTTAAATTACCAGCTTAGTTATGAACCCAAAAAATGGCATTAAAGAATACTTAATATCAAAGAAAGACTTTAACCTAGAACCCTATTACAAATTGAGTAGTGATTTCTCAAAATGATACACCAAACCACCCAAGCTTTAAATCTCAACCCTTTATATATAATAACCATAATAAATTAGCCAATTAGACACTTTCCCAGAAGAAAAAAATGGTTAAACCGAATAATTAGTTGCCCTATGCATCACTCAAACGTTGGCTAGTGATATTACCTACCTATGTATTATAGGTATATAATTATTATATTTTAAATTTACTAAATATTAATGTCTCAGTTTTAGTTATGCTTGCAAAAATTAGTACCAAAAATGGATTAATTGGTACCTAAAACTTTGTACCTACCTAATGATTCATTTAAAAATGATGAAACATTATGATTTTAATTAGGTAGGATACCTAGCTGAATTTGAATTAAATTCTACATAAGAAACTCAATTTACTAATACCGTAAATACCTACTGAAATAGAATTTCAATAAAACTTTTGCACAATATCATTCATCGCCGCCACTGCTTACAATTTAATTATTTTTGGGTTTTTCGTTCTCAGCATTTTCAAGTTTGTTTTTAAGAAATTAGAATATTTTTTTAAAAACGAACCACCTTACCTTTTTTAAATTACAACTTTCCAAAATCCAATAGTCACCGTTTTTTTTTTCAAAGTCACAATGTAGAAAAAACACAATTTATTCAGAACTATCACTTCACTTAACAAGTTAATAAACTGTTTTGAACTGAATTTTAAACTTTAATATTTTAATGGGCTTTAGTTACATCGAAAACTATTTACAAAAATAGTTAAATTTTTGAAAATTAGGGATAAATTACAGATTGAAATGCTGCGTTTTTGTCATAAAACTACTTATCAAAAAAATAACGCTTTTGATAATTAAAAAATAGAACTGTCAAATTTAAATAACGGAAAAGAACGCAGCGCGATTTTAAAAACAAAAGTTCCCGGACGACCTTCATCCAGGGGCAAAACTTTACAACTGAACCTCAAATTGGACATGCTTTACATTTTCTGATAACGGTTTAAAATACGAACAAAATTGAATAAAATGCGAGGGAAAACCATAGAAAAATATTTCTTAATTCGCTTTAAATAAAGGTCTGATTCGCTGGATTCTAAATTCGATTTGCGCCTTTTTTCACGCAGGAAACAATCTATCCCGCTTTAAGCGGCAAAACAAAATACAACATCTATACCTGCATTACAGTGTTTTTATCCCTCTCACCCTTGTATATTCAAACAACAGATTTATATTCCCCTCTCTCTCGCTTTAGTCGAGACATAAATTCAAAGTTGAAAGCTCCGCGTTATCTCCGGCCAATGGGAGCAGAGGACGGGTACTTTAGACCAATCAACGCTCGAGCTTTGTGGCTGTGGGTTGATACAATTGATTTTTTTCTTATTTTGTATGAAATCCTGTGAAGTTTTGTCGTATTTTGTTTAATGTTTATTTATTTTGGTTATGATTTAGTATCCTCCGTATGGTTTAAGCTGGCGGACGGCGCTCTTGTGCGCCACAAAGGCTTTTGATGGGGGTTCGAAGTTTTTTTCTTTCAGAAAAAGACAGCGTCTTTGAAAGCCCTTTGCAGTTTATTAGATATTTTTCCTATGGGAAACATAACTCAACACTTCAAATAAGTTTGATAGAAAAACCGATTAATACCTATAGGTACATAGGTATATCTATGGTATTTTCTTATGCATTATGCAGTGAGATGGTTTGTAATTTTTACGTAGGTAAAGTGCAACACATTTTAGAAGAAGTTTAGTGGTTAAATATTCCACAGAAATAAGACGGTTTAGGTTCGTGTAGTCACTAATTGGTCGAAATGATAACTAACTGATACGTCCGAAAATATAGGCAGGTACGTAGATACCTAGGTAGATACTTTTGAAGATAGAATTGTAGGACGCATGGTCATTTAAATTTTAACAAAAATCATCAGCTTAGCAGCGATAACAGCAAAAACTTTTTTTAACACCATATTATGCTAGAAATGAATCTTTGCTAGCTGTCCCTCCATCTTTTAGCTGGTCGTCCAGGAAGTCGGCGGCCAGGGGGGCAGAGATGCACCACGGATTTGGCTATATTCGGCTATGAGCCGTTAAATTCAATATTTAAAGCGCCCCTAAAGTATTTAAATATCCATAATAATAATAAGAATAATAATGTTAGGTAATCCTTATTTTTACTAGATTTTTTCGTAAATATTTTTTCCAGTACCTACCTAGTCTAAAAGATGCCAAAAACATATCTAATAATATCGCATCAATAACTCCATTCTGAATTTTATTTGTAACACCTTCGAAAAAGAATTTCAGAGAAGTGGAATTCCATAATTGAAAATACTACCTTGCCTAGTGACAACTAGGTAGTGCTACAATGGTGCACTGCAACGGTACACCAAGTGCAGTGAATCTTGATCGTTTGTTACACGAAGGAAAGATGATCAGTCTAACGCTTCAGAAGGTATCACATATGATTTTTTTTGCGAAGATCACATTTAAAAAAATATTTCATATTGAGCCTCATCGGGAATCGAACCCGCGACCTCGTGCATGACAGCCAAACGCGCTACCGGACAGCTAGTGACCCACTACTTCACTCCCTACGTTATCCCTAGACATCTACGTCACACGTTTCAAAAAATAAGTAAAAGTAGGTACTATTGGCTTAAGTGCTGGAGTCTTTAGACGGTAGAATTTGATAATAAGTGGTGTTATAAAATTATCGCCCCATCTAGTAAATTCTTTTTCGAAGTTGAATGCTTATAAAAGGTTTTTGCGGGCAAGAACAGCTTAAAAAAATAGAGGATTTAATTTAATTAATCATGATTTGTTAACAGGTAAAAGGTAAGGTTGTAGCCGCTATGTCTTGGCGACTGAGGTATAATATGTCAATGGGTCAATATTTTATATACCTACTTACCTACCTTCGATACCTTGGTACTAAATACCTTAAACAGATCATCATCCCATCAATTATAATACATAAGCCGAGACGGTGGTAGGGGTACAATGAAAGCATTTGTTCGCGTACATAATCGTAAATTCATCCGTATTTTTATCACACTAACAATCTTAAAACCGCGGTTTAGCTTGTTGAAAAAATCGGTAGAGTTGGCTGGACTGAAAAAAGACTCAATAGTCTTTAAAGCAGTCTAGGGAAAGGGTGGGACTTTCATTGAAAGATCATCATCCCTTCATGTAATAAATTATCGTAGGTACATATATGTTTGCACACAGGAAATTATTAATATAGCTAATAATATAAATATGTTTTAATACGTTTATTAAAACATTCAATACATATTAGGGAGATACCAATATCTACTTAAACTTTCATATAAAAAACATTAACTGTCAGGCCAGCTAAACGTCGCGCGTCGCGCCGACCATTCACTATTAAATCCTGTTTTTATATTACACGGGACAGTTTGTGCACTGGACAAGAAACTGTACCGTTATCAGTCTCATATCTAGATCCCTAGATCACTAGATCCCTCCAGCAGATCCTGTCACCAGCTAGCCCTCTCGCCTCCTCCCACATTAGGCCCGCATCTATCAGCTCCCCTGAACACACCCGTAGGATGGTCATCAACAGTCTGCCAGGACGGTGGTATCCTCTTTCTCTTTACTTATCCTCTCCTGCGTTTAATTATTCAGATTTCCCAACACACACACCACACTCCACACACATTCAACAACACACATACACATGACATAACTTAACCACTTAACGTCTTTAGAAATTTGTCTTGTACATTGTGTTGTCCACGTTATTGGTATTATGTTCTATATGTTCCTTAATTTGAAAATTCTGTTAATTGTACTAAACATAGCACTGTGTGTACAACAATAAAAATATAAATAAATAAACATAAAATGCGCATTTTAGAATAAACATTACACCCAAAATGTAGGTAATTTTGTTTTCTTTACAATTTCCACACACTTTTGTCATAGAGTCAGGCTTTATTTTTTTAAACATTGTCAAATTAAAATCTAAATGGTTGCTCGCGCGTCTTTCTCCCAAGGATGAAAACTTGGATTTTTATCAGGACCTCGTTGGGAGCGGAAATGGAATGATAACGATAAATCGCTATGCTAATAAAATATCTGGGTTATTTGATCACTATTACCGATTATCCTCACCACTGGACTCTGACAGTTGTTGTTACAGTTAGTGGTTATTACGCTGAATAGCGGATTCCGCTTCATTAGTTCGATATTAGATTCCTAACTCCAGTTACCACAAGTTGCTCTGTTTTCATTTTCAAGGTGAAATGCGAATTATTGTTTTTTATCTGTTAATTGATAAAAAAATGCAAGTAGTGTGAAAAGATTTGGATAATATCACTTTTTTATTTCTATCCTGAAAAATGGTGCGGAAACAATGACTCTGACTAAGCAATCCTCCCATAAGTTGCAAGTTGCACAGGGGAGCATGGAGAGAATTATGCTTGGAATAACATCAAGAGACCAAAAAAGGAATGATTAGATCCGACGCCAGACAAAGGTCTTTGACGTGGTGGAGCGAATTGCTTGGTTGAAGTGGATATGGGCCGGTCCTATAGCCAGAATAACGGACGACAGATGGACGAAACGCGTTCTGGTGTGGAGACTGAGGAACCAGAGGCCTCAAGGACGTCCACCGATGAGATGGGTGGACGACATCAGGAAGTCTGCTAGAAGACAGTGGATGGGGGCGGCGCAGGATCGGGAGGAGTGGAGACGGCAGGGGGAGGCCTATGTCCAGCAGTGGACCTCAACGGACTGAAATGATGATTGATGATGATGATGATGATCCTGAAAAAAAAAAATACTTACACCAAAAAAAACTTAATGGAATTCAATGGAATAGATATTTATTCCGTTGAATTAAAATTCACGATATTTGAATCTCTATAATAGAGCAGTATATATAAAAATGTATGTTTGTATGGAGTAGGTTGCATTCATTTCACTTCGAGGTATAATGTTAAAATATGAAAGATAATACCTACTTGGAAAACATTATTGTCAATTTTACCTCCGATTTCTAATTAATTGTTAGCCAACAAAGCAATACAATAAAGTTTAAGGGTGAAAAAAAAAGGAGAACTGGTGATTTTGTACACATTATTTAACGATTTTACTATAGTAATGATAATCCTTGGGAAAAAAAACCTAAATATTGAAAATATCTGGTTTTATACACTTAGGTATACCTACCTACAACTAGGGTTTTCTTGTGTAAATTTCAGTTTAAAATTAAAACGTAACTGCCTCACTTTTAAATAAAATGGTAAATTTTTGCCCAACGAATTCAGAATAATTGCATCGCCCAAATTTAACCGCTACGCTATTTTGTTGTGAGCGACTTTAAAAGTTGGCGCGTTTTAGAATCAAAAATTCCAAAATGGTATAGCTTAATTGCTAGGGGGGGAAAACTAATTTTATGCCAAAAATTTAATTAGAAACCTAATTTTAATGCAGCCTAGGTCTTTAAGTCCCAATTCTGTTGAATAAGATACAATTTTGGTAATGCAGCCCAGGTCTTATCAGGCTATCAAGTACTTACAGTGCAAATTATACACCATTTTTTGACAACAGAGTGATTGTAATAGATAGAGAACTGACACCTTGAATGCAAGCTCTATATCTTCTTAAAAATGAAGGGTATATCACGGGCTATCAAGCAGGAATTTTGTTTAGGTGCTAATGATTTGAAATTTTTGTTCAAATACATTTTAAATTTCAGTTATTGGTTTTTTTTTAATTTAAATTACATTTAATTCTTTTTTAACGTCAAATTCAAAAACCTTTGTGATGTCAAAAATAAATATGTCAGTAATAAATACAAGAAAAGACCCAGGTGAGAACCTTGAGGTACACCTCTAGTAGCAGTGAAAAAATATGAGGAAACAGACTTCACCTTGACAACCAACTGTCTTGATCAATATTCACTGAACTTGGTGTACCAATGCAGTGCCCTATGCACCATAGGGTGCTGATAAGAAAAAGCAGTAGTATCTATTGGGTCTTTTGGCGTGTAGAGGTGGTTAAGAAAATACGATACGATGCTTATACAACCGGCCCTTAAAACAGTTATACAATAGTAGATTTTGGATCAGAATCTCTAGGTTCGAATACCACTCCAGCACAACTTGTTGCCTGCTTTCTAGCACAGTTATTATTTATTTCCGACTATTTGAAAGCAGCCCGAAATTGAAATATTTGAGTACACCATAAGCGCTCAAATTTTTCCTTTTTAAAAAAAAAAAAAATATATTTTCTCATACTGCCTCCGACCTGTGCGTTTTTCCATGTTAGGTCGTTTTTCCAAATTCTTACGATTGTATAAAGCTGATAACACTCGGCGATAAACCGCTTCACCACTCATAAAACAAAAAATAATAAATTAGGTTCTTAGGTATATTTTTTACTAAAGCAATAACACAATGACGTCACCAACATGGCCGCTTCGTTGTGGGGAGGAATGGAGGGGGGGGGGGTGACAGTAAAGTTCGCGCTCTCCACACAGATGTCAGTTCGTGTTAGATCACTTGTCCAGTTTGGTGACATCACCCCGTGGCACTGTTGTTGTCTGGCATTATTACTTCAATAAATGTTCAGTTCTAAAATAAAACTTTATAAATAGTATTATTATTTTTTTTAATTTTAATTAAAATTTTATGTCAGTTATTTAGAACATTACAGTGAAAATCCAATTCATTCTATAGGCATACAATAATAAATCATTTACGTATGATTATATATAGTTATGTTAGTATAATAATAGGTAAAACAAAGTGTAGAAAGAAAAAATAAAATTTAGAAAGTGCTTTTTGAAGGGAAGACCCACTGTCTTGAAATATTTAGGTCGACATCCGAGGTGATGCGATTAAGTAGCAAGATTGCTCTACCAACCGGCATACCATTGGCGGGAACAAAAGAGAGTCTACTCTAAAAACAACCTTTTTTGGGAAATGGCTAACAAAAACTATTTTTGTTCCTTAAGTTTTTCACAATTTTTTTTGGTTGTAATTTCTACGACATCTGTTGCAAAGGTTGGTGAGCTTTTTTAGAGCTGTTTAAGTGAATTAGTACACCAAGTGCTAATCTGATCTTGATTATTTTTTACACGAAGGCAAGATGATTAATCTTACGCTTTGGCGCCAATACCAAGGTACCTACTGAATTATACCATGCTATGAAATATTTTTTATGTAAAAATATTATATTTTTAATAAATATTAAATAGATATTGACCCCATCGGAAATCGAACCCGCGACCTCATGCATGGCAGCCAAACGCACTACCGCCGCCGTGCCACTGGGCGGACAAGGCATTAATGTTTTTCCAAAATAGACTTTAAATAACTTATGCGTAATTCCTGATAGATAGTAGATATGTAGGTATCTAGGAAGTTTATTCAAAATGCGCTTTAAAAAAAAATTATAAATTTATTGGGTGATTCGGCGTTAATATAGTTTATCAGCATAAATTACCATCATATCAACTATACCTACCTAGCCATAATCCGAGTTTTTTTTTTCTTTTTGCCGATTTCGAAACAATCCATGGATCTATTTCAACGGAATTACATACATTTCTGTCAATCCTTTGAGAAATAAATACGATGTCATTCCGAAACGGGTAGAGAGAACAGTATATTATAATATAGGTATGCACCTACATCATAACTACTACTACTTTCCCTTATCCGCACCCAATGGTGCATAGGGCACTGCATCGGTACACCAAGTGCAGTGATTCTTCATCATTTTATTACATGAAGGTCAGATGATCAGTCCTACGCTGCAGTACCAGTCCAAGGTATCACACATGAAATATAAATCGACGCCTCCTACGTATAATATCGTAACCCACAAAATGCGATTTTACAGGAGGATCATTTGAAAATACTTTCGTTCGTATGCATTGGTTGTAGATACGACAAAATACGCCCCAAAAAAGTTTTTTTAAAAAAGGCAAAACATTTTTTTTGTTTTGGTAGAATTAAAGATATCATCACCTGTAAATAAATATTTCATGTTGACTATGCTACGAGGCGGACCTAATAACAACAGTGTTGATTTTTTAAATTATTTATTTAGTGGGTGGGTAGGATTTTTAATCATCAAGTAGGTAACCATCTCTAAGGTTTATCTAAAGGGGATTTTAAATCAATAGGTACATTAGAATATTTGTCGAAAAGGTGAATATTTACGATTTTTGATGTTTTGTTAAGTACATGTTTTTTTTGCCCCACCCCATTTCATTTCCAGTTATACAGGCATTCAATTAAAAAAACGTTTTCATGTAACTATTATCTGATAAGTAAGTATTTAATAACTAGATATTATTGTGTTACAAATAACTTTATTGCCAAAAATGTATAGAGTGATTTTATCACGACGTCAATTCACATAAATAATCCTTTTTTAATTAAAATGCATTTAGCGGCGATTGAAAAGCTTTGAAAAATAATTCATAATACTTTCACTCACCTTTTTTATACGTCGATACTACTGCCATCTCTTGCTCAATAATAATGTATTGCTCGGTGAGTTTCTCTGCTAATAAGGATAAAACAGGAATCTTTACGGAAATAAGCTCTCCGGAAACGAGCTTTCGCGTAGTGTGTCGGCGTCGTACAAACTTGTATCAATAGATGTCACTAAACATCAAAAAGCAAAGGTCTCCATAATATGGTATTTGTGAATTTTTAAATAAATAATTTTTGAAATGTTTTTTATTACGTTTTTATTATACAATAGTTGTTGTGCCCTTTGCACCATTGGGTGCAGATAAAAAAAAAGTAGTAGTTGATATAGTTGTCGTCGTAGTACTTGCAATATGAAACTCGTCAGTGTCCAAAAGAAAAAAAATACTGTTTTATTCTTCTTCCTCGCGGCCTTTTTTCTAAAAAAATTTCCTTTACCGCTTTCTATCTTGGCTGGCACACTCCCAGTCAGCGACAATCAATATTAATATTTTTGTTTAATAGTGCCTACTACCTAATACGTATCTAAATATTTGAAGTTATGTGGAACTGCGTAAATAATCAATTAAGAACAGTCAATGATAGAATATCCACTTGATGATGAAATATAAATCTTGTACATCATAAGCATGGTGAAAAAATAAATGTAACTTCTTTTTTTTAAACCCCTAAATCACACCCTGACGAGCACCTACTCGTCCCGGTTCCTACACATGTGTTTATTCTGTATTACTTTCCTCATATAAAAGCATTTTTGTATTTATTTTTCTATTAAAGTAATGATATATTGGGTTTTGAGCTACGATTTGAATACTAACTCCGGACAGAGGAAGTCCAAGACAGACAACAGTGGACCATGATGTGGATGAAAGAGATCTATGTCTAGTTGTGTACAGCAAAAATGGCTGTTAAAAAAGAAAATAATAACAATAAACTTAACAGTAAATAATTCATATTTTTATTTTATTTTATTAGACAACATAAAGTCAATCAATTTTGTAATAAACAAACATCGTGTCTTAATAATATAGTAAAAATTATCGAAGATTTCCGGTGCAAATATTGTTAAAATGTATGCTTATGTGGGATTAATAAGTAGGTACCTACTCTACAATTTTCATAGAAAAAATGTGTTTATGCAGTGAATAATAATTGTGTCTTGCATTATTCTTAACTATAACTTGGAACCAAATTAGCGGTGCACACAAAATGAGGTTGCAAAATATTTTTTGAACGTTTTTTGACTGACTGGTCGAAAAAAAACTGACGCTAATTCAATTTGACGAGTTCTAATTTTATTTCTTGTGCTGCAATCACATTATGTCTTAAATTATCCAGAAAATCAATCAAATGACTAAAAGAGGAATTCTCTTATTTTTTTTCACAGAATTCATACTTTGAATTTTTTAATTCAGTCCGCGTATTTCCCTAGGAAATAGTTTAAAGTTGGTAGTTATTTTTAAAACTTTGTGGTAGTCAATTACTCCGGAACACCATTTTGAAAATACAAATCTGATTGATTTAGGCAATATTGTACAGTACGTAAATCTCTTAAACCTAGTCAGCGACGGGTCACAGGCCATGTAAATGCCTTAATATTCCATATTTCTTTCTCAAGATACACCTTCTTACGGTCAATAATAGAATTTTTTTGTGTTCATGTGTTCTAATGTAACAGGAGCACTTTTGCCACCATCTGATATCTTTTCTCCTTTAATTTTGATGATTAACAAGTTGACTACTGGCTTTAAGAAGATGTAAAATATAATTTCAAAAATGCTGACAGTGGAAAATCCCAAGAAAAGCCCCAGCACACCTCCGCATGACGCTAAAAAAAGATTAATTTTAGTTAAACAAGAAAAAAGAAATCTAAATATGTATTTTATATATTTATTTATTAATATTTATTTTAATGTTGTGCACACAGTGATATGTTAGGCACAATTAACTAATGAAATGTATACAACATAACACCAATTACGTGGACAACACAATGTACAAGACAAATTTCTGAAGACATGAAGTGAGCAAACAATAGTATACAAAAAGATTATGCTATGTCATGTGTATGTTGTATTGTGGTGCGTGTGTGGAGTGTGGTTTACGTGTTGGGAAATCTGAATATTTAAGCGCAGGAGACAATATGTAGGTTATAATAAGTTTGCGCTACTCAGCCTCCGCTTATAGCAGACAGCCGAGTCGTGAGTCGTTAGTCGTTACATATCTATTTGTAGAAGAAATATAGTTAATTTTTAATTTTTAATTACACAATATTTCCACAAAATAAAATTAAAATAATCATAGAGTTATAGCCTATAGTTATTGAACCATGATTAATGTCAAATACGTGACACATTGCGGATTTCGTTGATTTCGGTTTAGATTCATAATCTACATTTTATGCATACTAACAGGTTCGAAATCTATTGTTTATCTATTAAACAGATTGATATTAGGGTGATAAAAATATTATTTCATTTGCTTAATTCTGAGCACTGTTAAATAATAATTGCACGCGCCGAACCGTGGGTCAACTAATTACGTGATAAACGCGACCATCACGAGATTAAGGGATTAGTGTACCACGGGAAACAACCCTAAAACATGGATTTCCGGCTTTATCCCTTAACTGGTATGCTCACGTCTGTTAGTCGTATAATAATAATCAAAACTGACAATCCATACATAAAAAATACTATCGTGTCTGAGGTGTCTAGTTACCAACTACGTCACTCACTACGTCGTCAATAAGCATCTACGTCATCACTAGACAACCCCGTCACACGTTTCGTGATTGTCCTAGTTGATGGAGTTTGGACGGTGGAATTTGATAATACCCAAGTGATGTTATGAAATTAACCCTAGAAAGAGCATATTTTTAGAAAATTTTTGGAAACGCCCCTTCTAGTGAATTCTTGTTCGAAGATAATATGTGATTATTTTTTCGAAGCTGTCAACAAATCCGGAATATAATTTCTGTACCTGGGAAGTGTCCTGTACAGCTTCTGTACAGGATATGTCCATTGTGATCATTTTACAGGGGAGCAGAAAAACAATTTGGTTTAGTATACAATTGATTGGATACAATAATAATCGGCTAATAAAGCGCCATTTTTGTGAAAAATCACCTCAAAAAATTAGTCCTATACAATTGATTGGATTTTATTGTTTTTGCTGTATTATAGACTAATGATTACACAGCTAGCTATTATTACCTCCAGAGATGGCCATTTTTGTGAAAAATCACCTCAAGGCACTTTACACTAATTTAAGGATACTAGTTGGTGCCTAATAATTAGTACCTAATGTGGGTGCAACAGGGAGAAAGTAAAACAGGTACTTATTTATACAATGATTTATTCACAAAACTAATTACTGAAGCTAACACTCTGTAATAAAGATTCTACAAACTAAATTAGGCAAAATAAAATGACGATGCGAAATACTAAGTTGGCGGGAATTCTGTGCCCAAAATGCGCGACACTGTTCCAAAAGAATGCCCGTTTAGATTTCGTTGTTTACATCGGCAATTGTCGATTCGTGCCGTCATTGTCGACTGGCGGTCGGCCACTGTCGTCTCGTCACTGTAGCGTCATTGTCGCGTGCAAAAACATCAATATTGTTAATATAGTTAGCCAGTGCGTGCATTCTTGCAGAGTTTGCACTGTAATTGGTCAATGATTGGCTACAGTAAAATAGTGCATTACTACGGGTAACTCGACCGGGCACTCGTATACTAATTAAATTTGTTAGTTGACAACAATCAAACATAGATTTTAATACTTTGAGCAGAAAGAGCAAATCATTTAATATTACCTGTAACTTGAGCAAACTAGGGCAAATACGCAATCTGGGGGACATTGTATGTGAGATTTTATACTCTTCTATCTCCGTTAGGTTAGGTTAGGTTGGGTTAGGTTAGGTTAGGTTAGGTTAAGATTTCTTTAAACTGGAGATAGTGTAGTATACCTCTAGATGAAGGGAAAAAAAGTTCAATAGTTCTGCATTGACACGTCATTTTATAATGACCAAAATGGACATGATGCCTAAGCTTCCCAGATACAGATTTGAAAAACACGTAAATTCCGGTGGAGCCTAACACAATATTGTAATCTTCCTTAATTTTTGTGCATAAGGTTTGTTCCAATATTTACTGTAGAAAATGGACAAATAAAAAAATTTAAAAAAATGAGCTAGTAAACATTTTCCATAAAAAATGCATAAGCGCTTTCTTATTTACGAAATCATTCAATGTGTCCAGGCTGCAAGACTATGGAACGATTTACCACGGGATGTGAAAGATGCACCCTCCTTATTTGTTTTTAAGAAACGTCTGATGCATTGCTACCTCTCCTCAAACCCTTAAAACTTCATTCATCCTCTTCCCTATCCCTTTCCTGCCTTCCTCTATCCCATTTCCCGTTTCATATTTTAGTGTATTAATATTGTAAATAATGAAATGTAATTTAAAAGCTTTTTTTTTCTACCAATACTCGGTACAATAAATGATTATCACTAAAATAACTAACGGTTTATTGGAAGATATTGCTTCAAACCAATAAGCCGCTTTTGTATACGTGTTATGTAATTGTACATGAAGTTTTAAAATAAATAAATAAGTAAATACCAAGAAAATCCATATCGCTGTACCGCATCTGCCTGTGTTGGCCGAAAAATACTGGTTCCTTAAAACTGATCTGAAGACTCGTTAGCTCTCCTCTGAAAAAAAAAAAAAAAAATAAATATAGCATACCTACCTCAGACTGGCGCCGACTGATCATCTTGCCATCATTTAATACATAATCAAGGTTCATTTTACTTGATGACCCAATGCAATGCCCTATGCACCATTAGGTGCGTAAAACGACATTATTGTTAGAAATTAATGTTGTATATATTTAAAATAAGTGTATGTCTGTTGGCTGTCCATAAACAAATTTAAAAAAGAGGAAAGTAAAAAGAGTAGGAGTAATTTTTTTATCGTAGTTACGCATATTATTTTAATGAAGTAATATACTCCAGATTATAATTTCTAGGTTCGAATCCCATTTCGGCACAACTTATTCCCTGCTTTCTGGCACGGTTATTCCCGACTATTTGAAAGCAGGCCCAAAATCGAAATATTTTAAAATTCTCTCAAAAAAAACTCAAATATGTCTAAATTGTAGGCATATTTTTTTAGTTGCGTTTACATAGGGATGGAAATTCTAGGTTGTAATTAGTTTAGGAAAAGTTGGTGATTTATTAAATTAAATCAAAATAGTTTTTTAAATAGGTAAATACCGTAATCGCAATTTTGAAAAAATGTACCAATTTTCCTAGGAAAAATATCTGAAGCCTTTTTTTTGGCATTTAAAAAAAAATTCTGGATAATAAAATGATAGCAAAATAAAAATGAATGTTAATTAAAGAGCTCAAAAAAATTTAGGGAATCAGCAAGTGTGTTTTTATTTTATTTTCCTCCTTAAAACAAAAATATACGATGCGACTGTGCCTGGATGTAGAAGTCGAGGAAGGCCGAGAAAGACATGGCATGATCAAGTTAAACAAGTGCTTGAAAGTGGGCATGTAAGAAGTCGGAATAATCGACGTGCGTGCATGAGAAGATGTATGAATGTGGAGGAAGCAAAAGAAGTATGCCAGGACAGAGTGGTGTGGCGTTCTATCCTCTCTGCCTACCCTTCGGGGAAATGGCGTGATGGTTAGTTAGTTAGTTAAAAAAAATTGATTTTCCTCCTTTCCTCTTCAAAACTGCATTCAAATTGAATTTATTCATTGATAAAGCACGACCATGCCATTATTTTAATTGGATTTTTTTACCAATTTTAAAATGCAATCATTAATATATTGCTATGTACTTATAATATTTATATTTACTTTTTAGTCATTTCCTTAGACCATTTTGGTTTTCTCGTAGTGTTTGTCCAAGCTAGGTCCGAATAAAATACTTCCATTCCAAATGAAACATCGTCACAATTCGGCCAGCAAGTACAACCCTCCTTAAGCATATTTAATTTCATGTGAGGGATCCTTAAAGAATGCGGGGTCGCTCTTGTTTTACGGTCGTAATACTTGTTAATGTCGTTCAAGATAACTTCACCTGATGAAAATTATTATATATTAATTCATATTTTCACTTTTTTTTTTAAAAATAAGGCTTAAAATTAAGCAATAAAAAAAAAGCATCGTTATAATCATCATCATTATACCATATCCGCTTCCTATGTGGAGCATATGGATTCCACAAATTGCCTCCAGCCAAGCCAATAAAACAGCACCGAAATAAAATCAGGCTTCTGCGATTTCTTAAAAGTTTACTTTTTTTAGTTAGTGCAGTTTAGTATTCGTAGCGCGCGTGCGGTTTGAGTGAAATTTTATTTATTTATTTTATTTTAATACTATCCACGCCCAAAGGGCTTTTATATTACACAATTCAAATACTGTACATAATAAAATTTAAAAAAAAAACAAAATAGTTAGCAACACATTCTGGTATAACATATTCAATATTTGTGAAATTTTAAATAAATAAAACGTGAAATGTTTTAAAAATTTTAATTAAAAAATAAATAAATAAAATCCAAAAAAATAAATTAAATATAAATTAATCATAAATTGCTTCAAAAATTTAAATCTAAAATAGATAAGTGAAATTTAAAATAAATGAAATGTGAATTGCTTTGAATTTTTTAATTTAAAATAAACAAGTAAAATTTAAAATAAATAAGTAAAAGTGAAAATAAATAAAATGTGAATTGCCTCAAAAAATTTTAGTTCAAAATAAATAAGAAAAATATAAAATGAATAAGTGAAAGTGAAAATAAATCAAATGTGAATTGCTTCAAAAATTTTAGTTCAAAATAAATAAGAAAAATTTAAAATGAATAAGTGAAAGTGAAAATAAATCAAATGTGAATTGCTTCAAAAATTTTAGTTCAAAAAAAATAAGAAAAATTTTAAAATGAATAAGTGAAAGTGAAAATAAATCAAATGTGAATTGCTTCAAAAATTTTTTAGTTCAAAATAAATAAGAAAAATTTAAAATAATCAAAATGTAAATTGCTGTCAATTTTAAATTTATAATAAATTCGCTTAATAATTTTGCTTGCAGTATGTAAAAATTATCCACTGATTCTACATGAGGCAAAAAAATTTAATAAAAATACATGTCATGAAACTCAATGATGAAAGCTGCGAAATATTACCCGGTGGCTTTGAATACTTTCTGCCACGAGAAGGCTAATTTTTAAACAAAGTGATTGTACCTCGCAAAAAAATTCAATAAATCCTCCTTCATAACTACATTCTGTATATTATGTTGAAAACATCGTTTTTCCGGGCAAGAGCTTCAATATTTAGTAGGGACAAGTCTAGTGACTTTATTTTTTTTTGAAAAACCGCTATAAACTTCAGCGGCTTAAAAATATTCTCAACGAGATACATTTCATTTTATGTGAGAAACCCGATTTTGTAAGTGTAAGTGTAAAACTATAACCTATGTAAAACGGATATCACAAAGAAATAGTATCTACAAAAATTAAATTGGGATAGATACGTTTAATTATCTAAGGCAATTTATTTGTAGGTATCTTTATAATTATTTTTTGCTAAAATTTTAATAAATTACAAACCTCGAATATCCTCCATACATTCGTGTTGCAGCTTCGTGGAACAAGTTGTAACATTCGGCAGTTGACCTGTAAATATTTAAAAATGCATTGATGCGATTAGAAGTAGTATTGAAATATTTCAAATTATCCACAATAATATTTTTTTTTATTTCTTTAAAAAATCTTATAAAACATACATGTATTATATTCCCAGGAGTTATAAAAACTCATTTTGGGACCGGTATTATTCACATTTTTAATTACATATTGCACAATCAAAATGACGAATAAGAAAGACGATTCAAAATTAACACATTCAATCTTAATCCTAAACATCATATCTATCATTGTAATCATCATCATATCTATTTGTTTGTTTTTCATTAAACACACACTCTAGGTAATACACGTGTACCTACGCAGTACATATTACTATTTTTGCCCCATGCATACACTCAATATTAAGGTCGTTACTCAAAAACCTGACGTAATAGGACACTAGTATCTTGGAGACCTTTATTAACCCTTAAAGTACTGTGTTTTGAAACGATCCACGGCATCCGGTGATGTAATCTCGGGTCACCCATACAAAATGTTTAATTCATAACTTTTAAAAATAGTATTTTTCATATTAATGTTTTTATTATCACTGTGTAGTTAGTATCTCTGTCTGCCATAATAACGCATTAAAAAAAATTCAAGCTGAAAAACGCACAAAAAATTATAATAAAGTAATGTTTACTGCAAAATACACACGATGTTCGTATGAAATTTCTTAAACATGCAGGTAAAAATATATGTTTTGAGTAATTACCTACAATTCAAATGTATATAAAATATTTTTTTTCCCGTGTAAAAAAAGTTTGATTGAAGATTAGCGAAAATGCCAGTGTTCTATTTGGATTATTTACGGAGATATGAATAAACTATTTAGTGAGATTTTGCAACGCGGGGGTTATATTTACCGCAAGGTGAGGATTAAAGTCGATGAGCTAAATCATCATCATCATCATCATCATCTCCATCATCTCAGCCCGTTGAGGTCCACTGCTGGGACATAGGCCTCTCCACTCCTCCCGATCCTGCGCCGTCCCTATCCACTGTCTTCCATCAGACTTCCTGATGTCGTCCACCCATCTCATCGGTGGACGTCCTTGAGGCCTCTGGTTCCTCAGTCTCCACACCAGAACGCGTTTCGTCCATCTGTCGTCCGTCATTCTGGCTATGTGACCGGCCCATTTCCACTTCAACCAAGCAATTCGCTGCACCACGTCGCAGACCTTTGTCTGGCGCCGGATCCAATCGTTCCTTTTTCGGTCTCTTGATGTTATTCCAAGCATAATCCTCTCCATGCTCCTCTGTGCAACTTGCAACTTATGGTAGGATTGCTTGGTCAGAGTCATTGTTTCCGCGCCATAAGTAAGGACGGGCAGAATGCATTGGTTGAATACTCGAGTCTTGAGTGAGTTGGAAATGGAGCTTCGAAATGTGGAATTTAGCTTTCCAAAAGCCACCCGAGAGAGATTTATTTATATGAGCTAAATCAGTTATCAAAAATTCAATTACATAAATTGTGTTGGCCAGTGTAATTATAAACCCAATTGGACTATTTCGTTTCAGTCGCGAGATGTATTTCTTACTACGTACTAGACAACTAGACGCTAGACGTATAAACTTTTCAGACTTACGTTTAAAGAAAAACGGTGTACACCCGCAGTACTTCATGATATAAACCATCTCACAGTCCAACAAACAATTGTTCATGGTGTATAATGGGAAGTATTTAAGTGTAACTTCCTCTTGAAATACACACATTTCCTTTGGTCTGGATGCAGGTAGCGCATGTCAGATTCCGTCCTCAACAGTTTTGGCTTGATGGCGAAACTGGTCTGCGTATCCATGGGAATTCTGGCATATGTGTTCTCTATCACACTTTCAACGGGAGAGTCGACGATAATCTAAAAACGGGGCAGGTATAACACGAGAAAAAGTTAACAGATCAATTTACAAAAACGAAAAGCACATAACCCAATACACCAATAATTCTCATACACGGAGTAACAAAAGTCGTAGAACATTGAACCCGAAAATTAGTGAATCTACATCACCAATTTGACATCTCAACAGAGATGAGAAAGTTTGGAAGGGAAGATGGATATCTATGCGTTTACAGGGCTTATTACCGGTCATTGGTTGGGTTAAGGGGCCACTTGACGTACAAGTATTTGAACACACTCAAAAATGTTGTTTTATAATCTACATCATATTTTGGAGTCGAATGTGTAATATATGACTTTTTAATCTAAGCTTGAAAAAATCCACTTTTTTCTTCATAAAAGCTTTCATAAGTATGGCAGATTAAGTAAAATTGCACAAATTATTATTAAAATGCGGTGTTTTTATTTTGTTTTTCTCATGGATTGTGTTTATTGGACGAAATAAATGATATTTTGATAACAAATTTGTTATAACAAAATATTATTAAAAAAAAAATCGTACTAAATTTTCACGAAAATTATGGGTCAAATAAAAAAAATTTACTCTTCAAAATCGACTTTAAATATGATGTCGATTCACTGGTTTCCCGCTTGTATATTGAGTTAAAAAAAATAACAAAAACAAATATATTGAATCGCTAAAAACAAATGCACATTTTATTATTGAATCTTCCTTTTTCTAACAGCGCTACGTTTTGAAAATGTTCAAAAATGGGTTTGGCCAAAAATTTTGGTTATGATTAATTAGCAGTCAATCATCGATAAATTACCTACTGTGAATTTGATATTGCTACTCCACTGGGCTCTTTTACGTGCTGGAGTGCTTTAGAAATTTATATTAAATAGATAAAAATTATTACCTTAAATCCATATTCAGTGCCATCACATATTGGCTGCGATTCGCTCATGTTTAGGAAAAGTTCGACGTGTAAACCAAATTGTTCTCCATGGCTGAAAACTCTCTTTGGATAAATATCAACTGTATTACTACCAAACGAGTTGATTGGGTATTCAGTAGAGGTATTCCACGTGATGGTACTGCCCCTGTTTAACTCTTCAAATTTTTCTGATAAGGCAAGCTGGTTCTGTTCGAAATATTCACAAATTACAAAAGTGATATAATTTCCGTCCGCCTTGTGATGTATGTAGTGGATAGCGCAAGGCTATCCACGAGGATGCGGTCTCGTTTCTTGACGGGGTCGTTATGAAATATTTATTTTAATTTGATTTAATTCATTCATTCCCTTCTCCGAAGCTAATGGTGCACTCGTTAACACAGTTAACTCTCGTGCAGTTACACTAGTGCAGTTTATTTTGATAATTTTACTACACGAAGGTAGGCTCTGATCAGTCTTACGCTTCAGTGCCAGTCCAAGGCACACGAAACATTAATTTTTAAAAATAAATAAAAAAAATATTTTCCCATCATATTTCATCATCGAACCCGTGGCTTTAGTTTAAAAATATCGATTACAAGAAATATCTGTTATGTTTATGTATGGCTACTTTAATTTTATTTTTTGGTACCCCAACGTGCTAACCACTACACTACGAGACGACGCTGACAAAAAATAGGTGTTTTTTTTATAACCCCTATCAAATCATATCTTATTAATAATTGAAAACTTTAATACCCTAGGAGGTTCTATTAAATCATTATAATATGGAGGGAAAAAAATACATTTACAAAAGGAAAACGAATCTTGGGTTAATATAATTTTTTTTATTCTATATCTACAGAGATGTAGAAGCTTTTTTCAAAATATGGATATTCAAGCGTTTACAGGGCTTATGACGTGTCAAGTGGCCACTTGACGTATTACAACATTTCCCATTCCGCTTGTTAGCGAATATCCACACCAGCGAATATTTTTGATTTTTTTTTATGATACGAGTACAAACACATCCACCTTCGAGTAGAATATCTCCCTCACCAAGCACAAAGAGCCTGTCTTTTTTATTGGTGAGGTATAAAGGCGTTTAAGTTTCCAATATTGTAACCTATATAATTATGTCTAAGTATTGTAATTATTTTATTTGTAAAAATAAAATATATGATTGAATTTAGTTTAAATTGACGATAAGCTTTATCGATAAATAATAAGGGCTATTATTAGGTTTACTTTTATTGATTGTATTATTAGCAAGTACATATACCATATAAAAGATAAAGCATTATCGACAAAATTAAGAAAGGGCTTTTACGATGGTTTGGTCATGTGGAGCGAATGAGTGATTGAAAGAACGGCTAAAAAGAAGTTTAAATGCAAGTGTGCCTGGATGTAGAAGCCGAGGAAGGCCGAGAAATGACATGGCAATGACCAAGTACGACAAGTACTTGAAGTGGACATGTGAAAAAGTCGGAATAATCGGCGTATGTGCATGAGAAGATGTATGAATGTAGAGGATGCAAAGGAAGTATGTCAGGACAGAGTGTATGGCTTTCTATCCCTCTCTGCTTCTCTTTTCTGCCATATTCAATCGTATTGCAAAGAGAAAGTGGCTTTATTATTATCGGGCGGGTAGGTTTAGTAAAATATTAGTTGTTCCATATTATTTGTTGATGAGAAATAACTTACAAAAGATTAAATCCAAAACATATTCCGTAGTGGGTAACTTCTGGAGTAAACCTTTTTTCACAACAATTGAATGATTCGTCTTGTACACCCATCTGTGGCTTCCATTTGCTCACTTTGAGTACATTTGAGCAAGACGAATTTATATGGTAAAATGGAAAATATATATATTATTTTCAAATTAATTAAATGGGCCCTCTGTGGCTTTTTTATTTTCATTCTTTGAGAACTTCTGCCAGTAAGGCGAAAGTATCGGTTATACTATTATTTATTATATTAATAAAAGTGGCTAAATGGCAGTTTATATGGGAGTTTGGTACCAACCCCTTGTGTATTGGTAGTTGAAGGCGTGTATGTGCTTGGAAAAGAAGATGAAAGTAGATTGAATGCAGTTGAAATGCGATCTTCAGGCGAATGTGTGGTAAGACTATGTATGTAAGGTGTACAAAATGTCGAAATTAGAGCAGAGTGCAAGGCTGAGATAAGCATTATCGACAAAACTAAGAAAGGTTTTTTCGATGGTTTCGGTCATGTAGAGTGAAAGCATGATGAAAGAACGGCCTAAAAAAATATAATGCCAGTGTGCCTGGATGTAGAAATCGAGGAAAGGAGGAGGCCGAGGAGTCCGAGAAAGGACATAAGCATGATCAAGTAAAACAAGTGCTTGAAAGTGGGCATGTAAGAAGTCGGAATAATCGACGTGCGTGCATGAGAAGATGTATGAATGTGGAGTAAGCAAGAGAAGTGTGCCAGGACAGAGTCGTGCTGGCGTTCTATCCTCTCTGCCTACCCTTCGGGTGAAATGGGCGCGATGGATTGTTTGTTAGTTAGAATATAATTTATTTTATTTTATCAAAGAAGCCTTAAGATCTTTTATTGTAAAATCAAGTCATGTTACAAATGTTACGCCATTTTATAATAATAGATTATCCTTACTTCCTTATCTATCAGAACCAATCGTTAAATAACACTCTGCCTTAATCTAGCTTTTCTAAAAATTGACTAATAACACTCTAAGTTTAGTAATCACTTACGTTGTTTATATATTTAACTAAGTTTTTTTCGAATTCTTCAGACATTTTTTCATCCAGAGATTAATCCATTGAATCCAATTGACGTTGACATAACAAGTGTGCTGCGAATCCAGTATCTCCCTATTTAAAAAAAATCACTATTATTTATTATACATTATTCTTTGTTACGAGTACAGTTATAAGCATTTCTAATTTGCCAATCAGATTATATTTGTAAATTCAAAGCGCTGTGTCAAACCGAAATCTGGATGACTCTACATCATATTTGGTGTCGAATGGTGTAACGCAAAGCTTATTGGATTTCTGAGCTTGAAAAAAAAAAAATTCTTCTCACAAAAAGCTTTCATTATTACCGTGGATCGTATGTAAAAATTGCACCTATTCATATTTAAAGTGCTGTTTTTTTACTTCGTGTTTTATTTATGCGATAGTATTAATTTGGAGGTAAGAAATAATGATATGTGTAACTTATTTGCAAAAGATTATTTAAATAAAAATCAAACTATGAACTCCAATTTTCTCCAAAACTATGGTGTCTACGTAATATATTCTTAAAAAATGTTACAAATCGACTCCAAATATTATGTCGATTCACTGTGTTTCCCGCTTGTACATCGAGTTTTGTTACACCATGTATAAGGAAATTAATGTCATACACTTAGCAGGTCAGAAGCCCCTTTCATACCTATCTGTAAAATTGGACAGATCCACTGCCGACATCTTGACCGTGCTTTTAGGGCATATGACCACCGCAGGAAACGGGATGTCGTACACGGGCGTGTAGCGATCATCGAGGACTATGTTGAATGGAGCCAGGTACATGTTGTTTAGCCACAGGATGTAAATTTTGTAGACGCAAAACGAGAAACTGGTCAGACTTATTATGAGCCACATTACGCGCTCGTTTATCGATTTTGTTGGAGTTCGGCAATTGCTACCTACATATAATTTAAAAAACTTTTGGTTGTTGTCTGTAAAGCCGGTTTACGGTCGATTAATTTTACGTGATAACGTCATAAAACATTGATATACAATAGCATACTTTTTTATGAATTGAATTGAATTTATTTATACTGAATTATCATTAGTTTGTATAATCACAAAGCAGTGAGCTAATCGAAAAATTTACAATTTTTTACATAAATTATCATTTTTTCGCACTCGTTAATTCAAATATTTGTTTACTTAAATTATACAAATTTAATTTCAAGTAACAATTTTATATACATGTATATGATTGCCGAGATCTTGTGTGCTGCCGCTGCTGGCTCCCTATTACTCGCGACGCTTCGGCCCGATGAGTGGAAGAGTAGATGATGCGTCACTAAACCGAACTCTTAGGCCGATCGTGCCTCTTTATCGCTTGTTCGTTCCCTCTCACTTGCACACTCGGATCAGGGCGGCCAATGCACGTGACAATGAGTCATGCCTTTCTTGTGTGTGCAGCCGGCGCATTTTATCGATTTAAGCAATATATATTTGATATGTTATAGCTTACAGTTTAGATATAGATGTTAATAACTGTCCAACATACAAACATTTTATTTAAGGTTACTCTCAAAAAGTTGGTAATAACTTTGCCAGAGAGCAGGAATCAAGTAGAGCGGATTAAGCTATTTATATTATGGTAATTATTGAGTAGGTGTCTACTTACTTTAATCCGTGCAAACTACCTTTACTAAAAAAAGGAATAATTTCCCATCCATAAAATAAGCAACATATTTGTTTCTCTCTTTGCTACTTTTTTTGTTTTTTTCAACGTTACGACGCCGACCGGTTCTTTGTCAATAATATGATCAGTTTTTCCAGCTTCCATCGAATCCAAAAGATGCTGTTTGTTTTAAAAGCCATTGACTTTACCGTCATGCGTTCGAAATTACATATGAGCGGGAATTAAAGATTGCATTCCATTTTTCGTGTGATATCGGGGCTATCGAGAAATTACTTTGTACAAAGGTTATTTTTGTTTTTTCTATATGACATGTTTCTCTGGAAAAAATAAAAATGTTGTTGGGTTAATTTTTTTATTTTTATTTTTTTATTATTTAATAGATTTTTATTTAATACATTGTTGAATCAAATTTCACAAAGCTTAATATCACAAATAATTATACAATATAAACATAACGCTATACCTCACCAATAAAAAGACAAGCTCTTGTGCATTGGGTGAGGGAGGTTAAGCTAAAATATTACAATATACATAATATAAGTAGTTATCTTAGTTGTAGGGTAAATATAGGTAGTATAAGGTATAATAGTAAGTAGTAGTAATTACTAAGTAATACACACAAGGAAAAATATAAGTATTAATCATAGTAAGGTAAATAAACTTATTAATCTAGGTACTAGATTATGCAAAATAAACAATTAAGTTAGCTAAAATAGTGATTATAGTTGTTTGAAATAAATGTGTTTTTTTAGTTAGTTTAAATTTAAATTTCTTTAAGAATTAATAATTTTTTAGTTCATTGGGCAATTCATTAATATACATGATTCCCTTATATAAGAACTATTTTCGAAATGTTTTGTATGAAATTTTGGAATTTTAATATTATTTTTGGTATCTCATTGAATAGATTAGATTCAAAGTGTTTTAACTGTTTTTTTTTTTTATAAATTTCCACAAATAGATATTGTTTATAGATTTGGTCTATCGTTGGCACACTAAACAGTTTAAAAGAGTAATTCTGTTTTTACATGAATAATTTGGCGTTACGATTATGTAATATATAATAGTTACTGTTCAGAGAAAAAACATAATCTTCATTATTCCAGATAACCGCTCCCTATGAGGAGTAGAGTACATGGATTCCATAAACCTCCAAGCCAAGCGAATTTCGAAAGGACAAAAAAAAAAGTTTAGATGGTGATTTATATCTTAGGCACGAAAAATTTTTTTTTGGGATTTTCGTTATCATTATTATGTTCGTAATCAATTTTTGAAAATATCGTTATCGCGATTTCCCACCAAAACAGGTCATTATAATACGGTATGATGCGTCTATTAATATTTGAACCAAGTTTTGATGTAAGTGGCGACTAAAATATAAAAAATGACATAGCCACTTCTCTAATTCTACGCATCAACTATATGTTCAGTTACCGACCCTTTTTGTGCACTTAGAAGACGGGTGCTTTTAAAGAATCGTTTGCGGTCAATCCGTTTAAAAAAAAAATAAGAGGAATCTTTTGAATTTTCATTTGTATTTTTCAGAAAAATTCAAATAATTATTACTATTCACACAAAAATTACGGAATTAAAAAATATAGGGACATTTCCCCATTAGTATTACATTTAATTTTCCACTTTTTTCATGATTAATAAAAAAAAAGTTTTTTTGGATTTAGTATTATTTATTTAATATTTAAATATTACCTACAATGGTTGTAATAAGAGTTGAGATAGTTAAATAATAAAAAAGTGTTTGTTACTGTGCACAAAGCAGCATAATGTGCCTTATAAAACAGCGGCTGTGTTAATTTATACCCTAGTTGGTTAATTGATTGGATGAGGGATGATTACGGGTGGGTAGAGGTGAGATTTAATCTGCATATAACGGTTTACAGGACTATCTGGCTGATTGTCAGGTTTTATTTTGATTGGAATCGACCATTTGGGGTGAGGGTAGAAATTGTAGTTTTTCTAATAAATTGATACTTTGTAGATAAGGGTAATAACACGTAGTTTGTTTTTTTTACAGAACGTTTTGATTTAATAGGGAGATAGGTTATAGTAGATACTTAATTTTATTTCATTGATCAATCGTTTGATAAAAAATTAAAGAGAAGAAAGCGGGAATTATTTTTTCATACATTAAGATAACTAAAGGTATATTTTGATATTTTTAAATGTTCATATAGACATTTCGTCGACTATATCTCCTTTCATATGCTTAAGGTGATGGGTATCTGTTCCGTTTTTCGTGTTCTCTTCAATAATCCCTAAAATTTTCGAAATAGGTTTCCTGAAATGTAAGTTTTAAATAAATAAACAACATTTTGAATGTGTCCAAATTTGTGGTCATTAACTAGATTTCACCCATTACGGGCTAATATTAAATAACAATTCACATCTGTTCAGAGACGAGAGGTTTAGAAGGGAATGAAAGCCCCCACCCTTTCCCTAGACTGCTTTAAAGACTATTGAGTATTTTTTCAGTCCAGCCAACTCTACCGATTTTTTCAACAAGCCTAACCATGATTTTAAGATTGTTTGTATGATAAAAATACGGATGAATTTACGTTGTGTACGCGAACGCACTGTCTCGGCTTATGTATATATAATTGTCATTGTTTTCATCACCCCAAACCAACCAGAGTCGGCCCGAATTAACAGTAGTTGGGTATTTTAGTTTCTACCCCGACCATTATTTATTTGTTTAGAAGGGGAATATGGATATCTAGGAGTGTACAGGGCTTATGATCTGTCCATGGCTGGGTTAAGTGGGCGATAGATGTATTACAGCATTCCCCATTTCGCCTAGTATTTGATATCATGATAGCAATTTTCTCATGGAAACATGTTTCTTGGATAGATATGTGGCAGTCGAGTCGGTGAGAGCTGCAACGTGGTATTCCCAGTTCATTTTCGATGAATTAGGACTTATGCAATTTACTTACCTATAGTATTCATGGTATGTTATTATATCGTCCGTCATCTGGCTATGTGACTAGCCCCCACCTATCGCACTCGGTGTCCCTCCCGATCCTAAGTTTTACCATTTTCTGCCTGACAACAAACTTTTCCGTCATCTTATACACGGAGTAACAAAACTCACTAGCCTCGAACCGAAAACTGGTGAATCTGCATCATATTTGGATTCGAATGTGTAATAATACTCCAAAACTCCTTTCCATATCCACTTCCATAGGGACTAAAATTTTAGTATT
>JAGVSP010002934.1:0-39075 GCA_022494985.1 Micrasema minimum
AATAATTGTCGTTAGCAAATAATGTATTCTGGACTAAACTAAGACTATTTCACGACTGACACTATAGTCTTGTATTCAAAATCTGAAGTATCCATAATAATATCCATTGATTTTTAAAAAGAAAATGTTTAAATTTATTTTTAACATTTTTAATTATTAAAAATTTTTAACCTGCTCACTATAAGTCATATAACAGGAAACATCACTATCATCATCATCATTAATATCTGCTCCCTATGTGGAGCTAATGGATTCCACTTACAGCGAGACAAGAGTTCGGCCGCCAGTTCTATAGTCAATATTATAGTCAACGTCTAGGACCGGACGCCAAGAACCGGATGCCTTGTATCATAGGTAAACAGGAAACAAGTTGTGGTTAAATTATTATATGGTCCTGAGTCCTGAGGATTATAATTTGGAGTCCACGACTCGACTAAACCAAATTAATCCGTTAGCATAATTATTTCACTAAGGATTATTTTTAAAAAATAAAATTCTTTTTAGTTTTGACTGACAGAAAAAGAACGTTTTCTTGTCAAAAAAACTCACTATAAATTCTAGTAAAACTAGTAGGTACCTTTGTATTTTGAAATCAATCATAAATTAATTACGTCACAATCACGTTTACATAATTCATAACTTTCAATCCATATTTATTTACTTCAGGATATAGACAACAGGTCGTCCTAATTAGCTGTTTCCGTGGAAACATCCTGATGCCATCCTCTTGATCTAGAATATCTTAAAATACATTTTCAATACATACATCAATAACACGTTAGAAATGTGTTTCAAAACCTTATCAATAATTTTTATGTGAAATGAGCAAAATGTAATCGGCTTATTAATAATATTTTTGCAAATGGGCCAAATGTAGACGATAATCTTTCTTTTACAATTGTTATTTAATTTTAATCTTAGTAACGCTAATACCAGCAAGACAGACTATTGTCCACAGATTATCCATCTATCCTGTACACAAAAAACGTCCTTAGCTGATCCTATAAATATTACATAATTTATCTATGTAAATAATATATTTCCTTTTGTAAGTTTTTATTATAAATCGTTTATCGAATGAATAGTAAGATGATACTTATCGTTTTGAGTCCTGAACACTTTTATTCATTTGAGTAATCCAATTGCTAACTCTTGATTATGTAGGGATGAATCATAAGAATCCACACTTTAAAATATTGAAATGTATAAAGCCGTTAACGAAGGTGTATTATAATAATAATAATATGCAGGGAAAATAAACTGAGGTAGTTGTCGCTTGCATGTATCAAAGGAAAATGAATCATAACGACAAAGGAAAAACATATTTGACTTTCACATAAATTGACGAAATTTATCTCTTTTCTTTTTGTATAAAAAGAGGCCCTATAATTATAAAGTGGTAGATTTAAGTGTCCCGCACTTGGTTTTAAACAATGAAGACAAACCCTCTTTATTTAATCAGCATCAAGAGAGTTGGTAAAACTATTTTCGACTTACAATAGATTTGATTAGATTTAGATGTTATTTCAATAATTTAATTATCTCCTTTTTTGAAGTCTCGTGTAATAACCTCTGACTGGCCGGTGAACGCGGTTGAACACGTGACCTGCATACCCCCATGTAAAGCATGGGTTCACCACGTTACAATATATGATGTATAACCATGAAGTGAAGTAAATTAATTTATATGATTTCATGTCAAGGAAATTAATTAAAGTGTAAATTACTTACAAAGTTTCTCACTTAAGCAATGAATTTGCAATGTTTATTTGAAATAATTAAAAATATTATGCTGTGAGCAAAAAGCGAGGAGAAATTCTTACCTTAAAATAAATTCCGACAAAACTTTTTTCCAAGAATGGTGGGGCTTCGGTGCTCAGAGCGAGGCTAGACTGTGGTGTCCTCGCTGGTGATTTAAATTAAACACGACTTGTATAAACAAATACTTACTGTATCAAAACTTGATGTACAAGCGGGATTCCAGTGACTCTACTCAGTCATATTTGGAGTCGATTCTTAGAATTTTTTTAAATTTAACTCATGGTTTTGGAGAAAGAAGAAGAAATGGAGAAAGAAAAAGAATAAGTAGTAGGACTTTTTTTCCAGAAATTCTCACAAATTATCATTAAATATAATGTCTTTAGTATAATAATATAACTGTACAGTTTCCTGTGCAGTCTGAAAACTGTCCCGTATAAAACGAAAACTGTATGGCCGACGCAACGTTTGGCAGACCAGACAGTTAGTGTTTTTTTTATGTAAATATTGTGTGTTTAAGTAGATATATTGGCATATTGTATGCTTTTAAAAACGTAAAAAACAAATCATATATTTACATTATTAGGTATATTAACAATTTCCTGTAAGCAAACATACGATAATAACTTTAAAAAATACACATATTTAGCGTGTCTTTTGATAGACTGCACAGTTTTCTGAACGAGAAACTGTACAGTTTTCTTGTCCGCATTATGCGTACTTTATATGGGACAGAAAACTGTACAGTCAGTCAAAAGACACGCTAACTATGTATATTTTTTAAGCGTGATCGTAAGGTTATTATCGTATGTTTACACACGGGAAATTGTTAATATTGGTAATAATTTAAAAATGTTATTTGTAAAAAAATTAAAACGTTTACGTAAAAAAACACTTAACTATCAGGTCAGCCACACGTTAATCTGACCATTCAATATTCCATACAGTTTTCGCTTCATACGGGACAGTTTGCAAACTGCACAAGAAAGTGTACAGTTTTCTGTCCAGTTTAAAGTGCGTTTAACACGCGTCGACGGATTCCAAATCGGCACCGAGGAAGGCGACAAAATTATTTACTGTAATCTTTGTAAGCTTTTAAAAGCGTAAAAAATAAATAACATATATACATCATTAACTATATAAACAGTTATTTACGATTACGATTGCGCTCAAAAATATACATATTTAGCGTGTCTTTTGACAGACGCAAAATTGTACAACGCAACATACAGTTTTCGGTCCCGTATAAAGTGCGCATTAAGCTCTTCGTAAGGATTGAGAAAAAGGTAACATACTTAAAAACATCTTTTTATGACAAACATTTTATTGCTTAGTGTTTATTTAAATAAAATATAAAATTTAACTTGGAAAGTACTCCATCATATAAGGATTGTTGTTCAAATATTTATATTATTTCGGCATGGTGTCAAAAGCTTGTAGATAGGTTAACCAAATAATACAATAAGTATAAGTATTTTCAAATAATTCATTTAAACCGATAACGATTAGCATTTTATATTATTTTTTCTTAACAAGTCGTAATTTTTTTTAAAGTATTTAAATACTCTATTGTATATTTGCGTTTTTTTAATCGCATATAATATTGTTAGTACTTTCAATTTTGCTTTTAATCAAAATTTTCAGCTAACTCTAAATCGGCAGTGCCTTATTTTACTACTACAAAAGGAGATACTTTTATTGATTTGGCTCTATTAAATAACAATTTTAGAAAACGGAATATTTAACGTTTTCAAAAAAAATTCAAAGACGTTGTATCTACTCTGCCTACACTAATCATCATCATCATACCATATCCGCTCCCGATGTGGAGCATACAGATTCCAATACTTCACCTTTGCGTTCCTTTCAAAGTCAAACCACCGCACCGCACCGTACTCCTAATATTCTTCTACTTCTATTCTCAAAACTCTTATCACCACCCTTTCTTATTACCACCGTTTAAAACCTGATTATCGTAAATGTCCTACTAAATCGCAGTTAAGTTTGAAAATGCATTCCATCACCTCTGATTATCACAAAAATATTGTAAATCCCATTTAAAACGCCGCTAAATTTAGTCAAAGCTTTGTTCAACTTTTAAATCACACTTATTGTATAATATGGCGTCGCGTTTTTAACAGTTATGACATCTCGACTCAAATTTTTAATGCATTGAAAAGCAGTCAAAATGGAAATATTATAACGATAATCCAATATTTTATGTTGTTTTGGATTGGTATCACATTAAAAAAACAATAAAACTTGATTATAACTAAAATAACGAAATATCTTAAAACATTTTTTGCCAGGTTGGATTTTTACAGTATTTGATAAGTAGTCCGGTAAAATTAGTTTTTTCTATCCCAACCTCCTTGTAAAACGTATTTAAAAATGGCGTCATTTTGATCGTTTGACAACTCTACTCAAATTTTTAATGCATTGAAAATGTTTAAATGGAAATATTTTAATGTGAATCCAATATTTAATGTTGTATTGGATTGGTATCATATTAAAAAAACATAATAATAAAACTCGATTCTAGCTTGCAAAAGGAAACATCTTGAAAGCAAGTGACATCACCGCTGCACTGTTGCGGTCGAAAGTGCTGACCAGCTATCGGAAGATAGATTTGTCGTTATTTCTGTGGTGAAATCGGTTCGTTGTAAATATCGTTTAAATCTGGTAGCAATAACAACCGACATTTAGTTATCCAGGCTTTAGACGGAGGTGATAAAACATGCCCTATTAAATAATTCTGCTATTTTGAGCCCTGATTAGGAGCTATGATTCGCAGTCATAGAGGAGAACGGGCCAACATTTAATGTATTTTTATGTCTCATGATATTTTTGGGTATCTATTATTTTTAATTTATAAATACAAATTTTAATAAAGCGAAAGCGGCGTTTGCTTGAAAACAGGAATCGATATTTGTGACGGACTGTCGGAGTTTCGCATAAATTTAATTAAGAATATATTTTTAAGAAACATTTGTTTAGACCATCTTCTAATTTAATCGGATGGCTTGCTTTCAGGTATGTTAATCATTAATCATTCCTACATCCTGTTATTTTCCTTCTTCTTCTTCTTTCGCCACGTTCGCTCCTATGTGGAGCGTGTTCTCTCGCCTCCTCCCACGTCAGGCCCGCATCCATCAGCCCCGCCGAGTACATCCGTAGGATGGTCATCGATATTCTGCCAGGACGGTGGGATCCTGCAGGCGTAAAGAAGAGGCCTGTTATTTTTACAATCAACATAAGTCTATGAATAGCACTAATTATTAAGTAGGTATAGGTTAACATGGAGTAACAAAACTCGTAGTACAACCCAAAAACTGGTAAACCTGCTTCATATTATTTGGAGTCCAACGTGTAATTTATTTATTTATTTGAATTTTTATTAAATGTTTTAAAGCAACCGCTAAATTGGTTCTCATCGTCATATCATTCCGTGGAGGTGTCCACCTGCCGCCTCCACTTCTCCCGATCCTGCGTCGTCCCGATCTACCGTCTTCCAGCAAACCTCGTGGTATTATTCACACCTCTCATCGGTGGACGTCCTTGAGGCCTCAGGCTTCTCGGTCTCCACACCAGAACACGTTTCGTCCACCTTCTCTCCGTCTTTCTGACTATGTGACCATCCCATTCCCATATCAACCAAGCAATTCTTTCTTCCGTGGCGCAAACCTTAAGGTATATGGCGTCGGGTCCAATCAATTTGATAATTTTAAATAACTGGTATAAAAACTCGTGTACCATTGGTAGTTCTGAAATTAAAAAAAGTAAAAGGTAAAAGTTATAAGAATAACAAATTGAAGAGTCATCTTCAGGCGTTTCCTAGTAGGCGATATAATTCGGTAAGAATCTCACTTGCAATCATAAAGGTTTCTGCTAAAATGCTTAGCAATTTTCTCAATGGATGACAGAGAGTGTTCACATGTGAAGCGTCGCGCCATTTTACTGTATATATAGGTATAATTTATGATAATTGACAAATATGGATATCAAATTCTATGTGAAGTGGGGAATGTTGTAATACATCAAGTGGTCACTTTAACCCAGCCAATGACAGGTCATAAGCCCTGTAAACGCCTATATATCCATATTCCCTTCCAAACTTCTCGTCTCTGTTGAGATGTCAAATTGTTTTTATTTTATTTTATGAACGCAGGGGTCTTAGGGTATAACAGAAAAATGTTTCTCTTGTGTTTTTATGACGTAGGCTAAACAATACACATTTTAGTGTGTAATTCTTAGGATGAGACATTTCACAAAAACTCGTCTACCGTATGTTTGGACCAGTTAATCGCTGGCACACCATATACTTTTATGATGTGGAGGTCCTAGACTATAACACATAACATGTTTCATTCGTGTATCTAATGACGTATGTAGGTTCGACCCCCAAAAATGTACTTTCGACGCGAGCTGCTGGGAAGTTCAGACCAGTTTAGAGTTGGCAGCCCTGGTTTTTTTTGCCAATCTAAGTTCCACCTAAACCTAGAAACAAGTTTTGTTCATGTTTCTTATGACGTAAGTTGGGCATAAAGTTAAACCACAAATCTGCCTCCAGATCGGTGCTGAATTCGATGTGAATGAAAAGCAGTAATGTCTTGGTAGATAGAGTGGGCAGCCTGACAGGCTCTCTCACTCGCCGACAAGCGACCGACGGACGCGATGCCGACCGACGCCTTGGATTTCCGGGCTCGAATGTTTTGCTAACTTACATAATGATATTTTCAGCGGAATTTGACTTGGGCCGGCGAGACCCTTGTTAAATTAAGAGAAATTAATATTCTCAGATCAAATCAGTAGAATGCAATTTCTTGGGACAACGAGAACATATTATCACCTCAAACTTAGTTGCGAAAATTTTCTCGAGAAACATATTAAGCCAACTTTTGAAATTGACGTAAAAATCAACGATTTCAGAAATTTTGTTGATGCAAATTTGGAATCGAATCTACGTATAGCAGTGCCGCAAACAATCTCCCACGCTAAAAAAGTTATAAGTACGATTTCAATCAGTAGTGCAGAAGCCGAACGAGGTTTTAGCGTAATGAATGATATCATTACGAGTGAAAGGAGTAAACTTTCAATTGAACATGTGTCAAGTTTAATGTCGATTAAAATAATAGGGAAACCTTTATCAGATTGGGATGCCACATCATATGTAAAGACTTGGTTGCAACAACATCGGCTAGCTGATGATACTAGAATTAGGAAAAAAATTGAAATTGAACCTTCGACGAATGAGAAAGCATTGTGGAAACTATTGTGACTTGTTACATAATAATAATTTTGGATAATTTATAATCAATTTGTGTTCGTATGTGTTATATAATATATAAATATGAAATATAATTTTATTTAAAAAAGGTGTGATGTGTGTTTGGTGTTGTTATATTTTTTTGTCATAATATAGTAAAACATTTTTAATCAACATGAAATTTCTGCACCAATCTTGGAACACTTCACTATTGAAATCTGAGGTAGGTAAATACATTTGCAACTATTATTAAATATTAGATTTGTTGAATTATAAAATTTTCTACCGTAAATAAACAAGTCATATCTATATTTTGTCGTTTGATGTGCATATTAAGTATTTTTAATTGTTTTTCATTATTATGAATTAGTGTTTTAGATAGTTAGAGCAAAATGATACACCTCCACCCTCCCCCCCCTCCCCCCTCCACCCATCCCACGAAACCCCCCTCCCAACAACCTCCCCCCGCGGGCCCCTTGTTTAAAAATTGGCAGCCCACCCCTGGATATTTTCACTCATAATTGGAGTTACCATCAGAACATAAAATGAAAGACGCAATTGAGATAGAATCCACCTTCTTAATATGAAAATATCTTTTTTTTAAATTTATTGATTTGGCAATGCTAAGTTTGGTGAATGAAGCGAGAGAGTTTTCAATATTACGCAATAAATAATTGTTTTACGAATTACGAAGTATGTTGTGTATCCGGAGATGTTTTTTTTTTCATTTATAAACAAACCGAATAATAAACCTAAATCATAATGTATTGATTAACAAATAATTATCATGTTGTTACAACATAATATTTATTACATAACATAATTAACAAAGCAAACAGAATGGTTGGATTCTTATTGAGGATATCTTTGCCTTTTAAAAAACAGAAACACTAAAAAAACTATACCAGTCCTAAGTTAAAAGCGTCTTAGAATATGTATCCCCAATATGGAGTCCCCACTATTCTGTTTACAAAGATAAAATCGAATCGATACAAGCCAAATTCTTAAGAACTCTTGCCTATAGATCTGGAGTAAGTCGCAGATTACACAACTATAAAGATCGATTACATTTCTTTAAACTGGACAGCTTAGAAAAAAGAAGAAAAGTAATCGATCTCACTTGCTTGCATAAAATTATAAACATTCACCTTGACACAACGTTAATAAGCGAAATCGGTCTGCGTGCCAATTTACGACTGCGTAATCCAGACAATTTCAGAGTTGATCGCTTTTCCTCCAATACAGGATATTACAATCCTCTCTCTTATATGTGCAGAGAGTACAATGTAATACACAGGGATAGCACTGAAGATATGGACATCTTCGGAAGCTCCGTGGATGTGTTCAAGAGAAGGTTGTCTTTGAGATATTTGTCATCACTTTTGATTTTATATGTGTGTTATATTTTCTCAAGCATTGTGGGTATGTCACATTTTCATAAACATTATGTTTTGGTCATTCGATTAAGCATGATGTGAACATTTTTAAAGGTATTTATTTTTATAGGTATATTTTGATCTATTTTTGTATTATATTTAGTATATTTTTGTCTGTTTTTGTTCCGTAACAAAATAAAATAAAATAAAATTAAGGCGGGAAGTTAGTTTGAAACCAACTAAAATATTAATAAAATCAAAGCGATATACAATACATATTTCATAAATACCTGTTACCTACGTAATAATATAATATTTATAAATGTTTTAAAAAAATTGGTCGTAGATTTTCGGATACATTTGTATCTCAAATTGTCGACCTTTTATAGGAAGGTTTCACTATTCAGAAAAGGAAAATTCCACGTGTTATGTAAGTTAATTTCAAAATACCATTATCAATAATGTGAACTCTTGTGAAGTGTAAATTAAGGCTATCTCTAAGCAAAGAAATAATTATTTGATTTAAGATGTCACCTTGCCAGTACTAGGAAAATGTTCCGCGTATGAAGAAAACTTCTTATTATCTGCTTTTTCCTTGCGTATTTTTTAGACTGAACCTTGTTTTAAGGGAAAGGTTTATCAAAACACGTTATTTGCCAAAATAATATTTTTCAGAGAAGAAATTTTTGTGACTTCTAACGAATTTTAAAAAATATTTGTGCACACCCATTTTTATAAATTGTAAGTCACTATTTTATACAGGGTGAACAAAACTCGATGTACAAGCGGGAAACCAGTAATCTACATCACATTTAAAGTCGATTTTATAATTTTTTATTTTTTATTTGACCCTCAGTTTTCAAATTGAGAATGAAGTTGATTTTTTTTTTGCAAATTGTAATCAAATATCATGTATTTAGTCAAATTAATACTATCCATAAAAAAAAAGAACGGGTTGTACATCGAGTTTGTGTTACACCCTGTATTGAATTGTAAACAACAATTCAACTTATATTACTGTACATAGGTAATAAAGATTCGCGGCATTTGGTCTATCAATGCAGTGAGTGCCCTATCATCACTGGGTGCGGTTAAAGTTAATGTGAAATGTTCAATGGTCAATCTACACACTGAAAACAAATAATATAGAATTTAAATATTTTTCATTAAAATCAACATCTTTTTGGTGCTTAAAAACTGGCGGCCGGTCCTACGGGAAATGGTGTGATGGTAAAGTTAGTTAGTTACTTATATTAAGTTTTTTTTGTGCCAAGAACAAAACGTTCATAAGTATCGTTACAAATGAGACAAATACAAAACATTTACCCATCGTTTACGGAAAAGAAAAAATAATAAATAGTAATAATAATTAAGGAGACAAGTATCATACAAACCGGACACGATAATGTATCATGTTCGTTTTTAATTTATTTTTATACCTTCATTACGATGTACTCAAGGGGAAGGAAGGGAGGTGTTTTGATGTAGGCGTATATTTTCACGCACAAATCACGCAACTGAAATGTTTGTGTCTCTAGCTAGCTTTAATCAAATTTTAAACATTATATTAAACGTAATTAAGAGAGATAATATTAAAAAGTTAATAATCTAAGATAAGGATTTTAAGCGACTACAATACTAATATTTATTTTAATTTTAATATTTCATGTGTGATGCCTTGGACTGGTTTCAGCCGCGTAAGACTGATCATCTTACCTTCTTGTAATAAAATGATCAAGATACACTACACTTGGTGTACCAAATGAAGTGCCCTAATGCGCCATTGGGTGCGGATAAGAGAAAGTAGTAGTAGTAGTAGTTTTTTTCTGGGAAAGAGCTGCTTGAGCTGCTAAAAGCTATATTTTTATTTTTTGTTCTTCCTGAAAAAAATATGGTTACCTACCCACAATCCCCATACTTCTATACTTTTCATTTTCTATGCTTATTATTTTCATTATAGTATTCCCAACGGAAGAAGGCTTTAATATTGTTAAATTATTTGAGAAGTACCGGGTTGTGGTCTAACGGTAGATTCGAAGATTCCGGACTAGAATCTCTAGGTTCGAATCCCACTTCAGTGCAACTTGTTTCCTGCTTTCTGGTCTTAGTTTATTTCGACTATAAGAAACAGGCTCCAAAATTGAAATATTTGAGTATACCATTCTATCTAACCAATGTTATCTTTTTTTATAGAACAAAAAAAGAGTTTTGGAAAAAAATTGCAGTTTATCAGCATATCAAAATAATCAATACCTAAAAAAATAAATTATAAATATCATTAAAAATTACTTATAATGGTGTAACTTAAAATTTCTGATTTTAATGAACCATTTCGAATGATGAAACATTACGCGTCAACTTCATTTAATCCTGTCTGGAATTGTTGGATTTGGCTTTAAAATATTTATATTTTATTTTATTTTCTTATTTTTAATTTTATTTTTTTTTTTGGACACATACAGTTACAATAAAGAAAATAATACAGAAATAACAGCCAATTAAAAATAAAACCAAGTAAGTTCTTGTAGGTGTAGGGAATATTTTAGCGAGGGTTTGGGTGTGTGTGTCAGGGTGGAAATAGAGCGATATGAGGGTGTTATTTTGATGTCTGGATATGGCAATTGCATACATTATGTTCTCCTGCACAACAAACATTAAAATAAATATAATACCCCACAAAAGCGTGTGTTCAGTTTTTGGGTTGAGCATCACTTTATTTTCTTTTTGAACTGCATAAAGGGACAAATTAATAAATCAAATTCCGAAAAAAAAGAATTATAATTTGTAACATAGTACTATACAGAAACGCAATTTGTGTAGAACGTCATGCCTTTACACAAACTGTAATCATAAACAAATATTTGTACGTGTACCCGGCCCGTAAATACGTGTAACACTCGTTTACCAGTCTATTGAGCCCAACCCCCCGGCTTTTCGAATAGGTAATCATCACGAAAGGTGCTCGATTTTCTAGCTTTGAAGTCTTATCACCACGTTTATGACTAGATCTGAGAACTAATACTAGATAGGTAAATTTACGTTGAAGATTTCTATTCGATCAATATAGTGCTGTCAGAGGCACACCGGCGCAAATTCCTAGGTTAGTCCCCCAAAAGTGTTTAATAATGTATTATGAGTGTAATCAACAGGACTTTTGATGGTTGGACACTCTTAGAATAAAATCCCAGCATATGTCCTTGAATCAATATTGGATTTGGTTATACTCCTAAATTCTTATTTCAATCGTTTTAAAAACATGTGCTTAATATTATTTAAGAGGATAAATACAATCTTGGTGACTAATAATCAGAACATGTTGACACATTCACTGTACTGCAAATGGCACCTTCATGAAACGATCAAGATAGCAACTGATTTGAATTTTTCATATACAATGTCTTTAACAGTTATTTTCATTGAGTGCACCAGGTTGTATTCAGATGCAACCTTGGGTAATAAGATAGGCCGAACTTGAGAAAAATGTATAATAGAAACCGTGTATCCGGCAGCTGAGCGTAGAAACCGACTAGCTAGGCCTTAATAGCCTATGGTATGACACCGAGACCTTAATAATAAATCTCATGCTATAATAAATCACCAAATCCCGCATCATTGCAGTTTATGACTTACTATATGGTTGACTGTTGACAATGTCGTCTGAAGTCTGTGTAATTTATTTAACTGAAAAGACGCTAAAATAAAATTTGTGAAGAGTAACTGATTAACGATCTTCTTATTATAGAAACACGCGTTTTTTTATGATTATGGTGAACAAACAGGTGATATGTATCTACAACATTTTAAAATAAACACAAATGCCAAAGAAGGAATTTTTGATATAAAGTTAGTTTTCCACATCACTTTAATTTGCCATAAGAATGCAAAGCAAGACCATTTTTAATATTATAACTATGTACAGAAATTGGAGAAGCAAGTTCATTTATTATAAGCTGATTGGATGCCATACATAACAAAAAACGAAGGGAGACCTGCAACTATGCAAAATACATCCAAGATTCAAGACGTGATGGAAATATCAACAGATTGACACACCCTAGCCTCAGGCAAAGAATGAGGGGATTCATAAACACTTTAAAATGTGCGAATCATTCACAATGGATTGGGAATTACCGCCATGCATAAGCGCATGATGAGAACTTGGAGCAGGTTTTTGGAGTTTCAAAAGCAATTCCGAATTGAGCGATCATTTGTAATGTTGGTTGCGGAGGTGGATAGATGAAATCGTTCTAACTTATGGTTGCAATTGTCTAGAAGGAGAAAATTTAGTAGACCGGCTTGAGAAGCTTGGCCTGGTTTCAGTTTTTGCTTATCTTTCAGTTTCCTCTACGGTTCATACAAATGGGAGGTAGGATACCATTACCGATATTTGCCTTTACGTTCTAATGATGATGATATGTAACATAAGAAGAAATTAAATCATTCAAACTATGTAACCGCGATATTGTGGCGAATATTGCTAATCTAAAGGTATTGAATTGGCACGCCAAATCACTTTGTGAACACTGGCCTTTATATTGTGGATAATTTGACTGCTCAAATAAGTAAGTGTCATTTCTCTATTGGTTCAATGTAAGGACATATTTTAGAGCGGAAAAGACTAATAGATTTCATCACTAATGTGCAGAACGGTGATTTAGGATTACAATAAATAGTGGATTCACATTCTAAGTAAAGACTTGATTCGTTAAGACTGATACCGTCCTTAATATTTTGAACATTGACGTAAATGGCTTGAAATTATTAAAAGATATGATTTATGCTGGGAATGCATCCGAAGAGTTATGACCATATTACATAGTTTCAATGTGTTGATCGATCCAGATAAAATTTGGTCATAGTGCTAAGCCCCCCCAAGAACCACAAACACGTCACCTATTGATATCGGTCCAGTAGACTTTGAGGAAATCATTCAGATGGATGCAATTTAACTCCGTATGCCATTATTAAATGTAGGAGTAGACACAGCGATGTGCACGTGTTTAGAGTCCAAATGTTAATAACAAATACCCAAATATCAGCCAATTGTGCACCATAGAGGTGACAGATAATGAGTTCCTTTTTAGAAGCCAGTTCAGACAACATCCAGCTTTTTGGCCAGATGATGAATAGTCGCGATCTCATCGATAAAAACCCTATAACTGCATTAATTCGAAGTCTGTAAAGAACCCACAACAGGTTTACCGTAATACAAATAATGTCAACTTATTTGAAAATATGAATAAAATAAATTTGTTTCGTTCTTAAGCCCCTTACAAGTTGGTATAAATATAAAACATATTGTACTCTAGATCAAAAAAACCCTTAAAATCAAAATTATTGTACAAATCATTAGAAATTATGAGATGCAGTTTTGAAATTGGTAAACAAAAAATGTAGATATTAAGTTTCTAGAGTTTTGGGAAATATTACACTTAATGCTTTCCTCTATTCGTCCGATATTTTGATAATACCTGGATAAGACATCACTGAACAAATACAAAAAAAAAAATAATAACATTCCGAATTAGTTAAGGGCAAAAAAATGCAAGAATTCAATTTGATGCGGCTATTATTTTATGTATAACTGTTAATTAATATTCATTTATAATGTACTTAAATTCGACAATAGAAAACATTTCAAGCCTTTAATTTGGCCGATTAGAATCTTGGTTTATAATATTGTTAAGGTAAATAATGTGCTCATTCAATCCTTCACTAAGCTAGTATAGCTGTATGTTTTCTCTAATCAAATTAACAATACAGAAATTACTTTTTTGTCATCATTAGTCGAATAAAAATTCCAAATAAAAGCCATCTATTTAAATAAAATATCATCTCTGAATTTAAAATAACGGATAACTAAAAAATTAAATTTTTTATATGTAATATCTATTGTTAAAGTTGTTATTGTGCTATAGTAATAAAGAAAAAATGTCAGTATTTTCATGATAAAACATTTTCAAGCTTATCTTTGATACAAGGTTAGAACTATTCGTTTTTGAAGTTATGGACACGAACTTTTTTGCGCCCGTTAGACCACTTTGGGGTGGGATTATTTGGTATATAGAACCGCATATGTCACGCTGGATGTTGTTAGTAGTTAGCCATTTAAATAGTATTTGATTCATTAAATGGCGTACCATTTTTCCCGAAAGGGGTAAGAGAACTTAGATACGCACACCAGTCACTGACTATGCTTGAATATATTGAATAATATTGAAAAATGTCTTATATTTCATTTATATATCCTGTCTGTTTGTGTGCGTGAGTGGGTGTATGAGAATGGCCAAAGAAGTATAACTTCCACCGTGTGGTCCGACGCACACCGATTTTTTTTTTCCTATAGATTGCATAAAAAGAATTGCTATAAAAAAAAATTATTGTATTTTGCCGGTGCTCATTTATGAATGTGAATCCTGGCACCTAACAAAAGTTCAAAATGTTTCAAAAGTGTCTGAGAAGGATACTAGGTTGATTAACTTCATAACCAACGCTGAAGTTCGGGAACGGACGCAACAATTGATTACAAAAAGTACGGAAATAATGACAATTGTTAGCCAAATGGCAATGAAAATGGCGGAGCAAATAATGCTTTAAAACAACAGTATCCACGATAAAGTTAAACCGAAGATCGAAAATAAGAACGAAGTTATGGTCGTAGAGACAAAACAAACTCAAACTTCTGACAGAACTAAGGAATAAATTATAATATAAATTGAATATATTTATATCAGGTATAACGGAAGTAAAAAAATCTACTAATGTAAAGGTAATCCTAAAGTGTAGAAAAATAAATTCTAAATGTGCACTAAAGGAACAAATCGTGGAAATACTAGTAAATAATTACGGATCAAATAAATACGGAGTCAAAATCCACCTGTGCGTAAAAATAATAGAATTATCTTGATGAAGAAATTGTGAAAACAAATTTGAATCAAAATTATTGCTTTTACAACTTTACACCAAAAATAATTAAAATCGTAAATAATAGAAAAAATCCTTGTAAATATACATACATCTTACACGATTTTTATTGAAGTAGATGAGAACACTTATAATAAAATTTGTTCAAAATGGAAAAATAAATATAAGATCGGAAAGATGCCGAGTATTTGATGCTCTCTCAGTCAAGCGATGTTGTAAATGTTATGGATTCAACCATAATGAAACAGATGCAGAATTGAACATGAGGTATGTCTAATATGTACCAGATAACACAACATAACAGAATGCCCCCACAGAAATAATACGGTCAGTAAACTCAAGTTAAAACTAGGTGTCAACCACCTGATGCTGATAGCACCATAGCATGGAGCTATGAATGTCCTGTTTACAAACGCAAAATGAAAGTGGAAAAATCAAAGCTTTCATTTTCTGAAGACATAATAACTTCGAACAAGGATTCTAATTTCAATGCATAATATACTTAAATATAACAATGCTTGCTAGCTAATAAAGAAGAAATATAAATATTATTAGAAAAAAATAAGTCTAAAATGGTGATGTTGAGTGAAACACACGTCACGTAAAAAAATTTTGTCATGAAAATTCATGGAACTTGACAAACAAAATTAAAAAAGGATATAAAAAGGTATTGTGTCTGTAATTTATAGATCTCCGAGTACAACCTTAAGCGAAGAAAATTAAAGAAAAAAATCTAAGAAATTAGAAATTCATTGTGGTGTGAAGACTATGGCTATCTATAATGTATTATTATTAGCGTAAAAATGATAGTAGTTTACATCAGTGATGCCTGCTGAAAAAATAAATCTGTGATGTCTGCCGACAAAAAATTCTCCCTAGATTTCTCCCAAAAACTCCCCAGATTTCAAAAAGACTCCCAGATTCAAAAAAATACTTTAAAAATGTGAACCAATTGTTGGGACTTTTAGCCAATCAACTAAAGGTGGAACAACCAAAAATCGAGGCGCGGAAGCGCCGAAAAGCCCCACAGGGCTAGCATTTAGCAGTCTGTTATCTGCTAGTAGGTATAAATCTGTTAACACCGCCGAAATATGAACAATTAATTGAATATGTTGTAAAAAATTAACTTGTAATTTTTTTGGAACAGAATAATGTGTTGTGCAACAATGCCGAATTAGAAATAAACAATCCTGCGAAATGGCTATTAACCCGTAAAGTACTGTGTTTGAAACGATTCACTTTCGATGTGACCTCGGGTTACCCATTTAAAATGTTGATTCATAACTTTTGGAATTGTATTTTTCCAAAAAAAATAATTTTCTATCAGTGTGTAGTTATTATCTCTGTCTGTCATAAGAACTCATTTAAAAAAAACTAAAGCTGAAAAACGCATTAAAAAAACCATAAAATCCTCTGTTTACTAAAAAATACACGATGTTTGTATGAAATTTCTGAAACATGCAGGTCAAAAATATTTTTTAAGTAATTACCTACAATTTTTATGTGTATCAAATATTTTTTCCCGGTGTAAAAAGGTTTGATTGAAGGTTAACGAAAATGTCAGTGCTAAATTTTGATTGTTTACGGAGATATTAATAATTGTTTAGTGAGATTTTGAAACGCGGGTTACATCACCGCAAGGCAAGGCAAGTTAACATCGTGCTATAAGACTGAAAGAAGAAACAGACAAAAATATATACGTAATTGCTGTTTTCTTAGACTTTAAGAGACCTTTTGAAATAATAGATAGATATAATAAATAATCTGTTATATGTGTTACCTAAAATTAAAAATTCATTTGGTCAAAGAAGTCACATTGACCCCAGAATTTATAATTGTATCCCACCCAAAGATAAATTAGAGAAAGATGAAAGTAAATTTTATTTATTTGCAAAAAACTGGCTTTATGAGATTTATGGGCCCAGAAAAGTGTCTTGAGATGGTCTCCCCACCAAAATAGACATACTTTATAGTGTAAACTATTAATATATTTACTACCTACAAAAAAAAAGTATTGTAAATAAATACCTCAGCAAGGGACGTACCCAGTGAGGTATTCATAGAGTAAAAAAATTGTATGTAAATTATACCTAAATGTAAAAATCAATGAATTAAATAACATTAAAAATCATTTTTAAAACATTGGAAAAAAATAGGAATTAAAAAAACATCCTTAAAATATAACATTTTGGGCGTGTTCAAATACTTGTACACAAATCTGGATTTCTCCTAAGACGGGAGTAGGTATAATTTCATTTTATATCCCCACAGAGATGAGGTAGAATTTTTCCAAATTCAGGAATATAACTCGGTCAGAGTCTTAATTACAAAAATTAAGTAATTTGCTAATAAAAACTTAACTTCAATATCAATGCATAGATGGAGCTTTTAACGCGCTGGTGAATGATTCTCGATTCGTAACATATTTACAAAATCAAAAATGTTACCTGGTGTGGATATTCGCTAATAAGCGGAATGGGGAATGTTGTAGTATGTTGTAATTCATTGATGTCATCTCATGCAAAATTATTTACAATTCAATCATTGAACCTCATTTTAACTACTGTAGCAGCATATTATTTTTGTCAAATCAAGAAAATTAAAACAAATTAACTGTTATTCAAAACAAAGCTTTTAGAATTATTTTGAAAGAAAATAGAAATGCAAAAAGAAAGCTTATGTTACTTTGAACAAGTATTCAGAGAAATGACATTCCATACTTCAAAAATACTCCAACTAGACATGGTCTAGTTGTCTAGTACTACGTCATTTATTAGGTCTGCGTCACACGTTTCAATGTGTTACTGTACTGCTTCGAACAAGCTTAGTTTATTGGCGTAAGGGCGTGTAAGTGTATGCATTATTTCTTATTTTTTTCAAAATGTATTTATTTGTATGTATGTATTAGTGTAACATGTAAACAATACAGGGTTGTTGCCCAATGAGAACAATTTGCAGTCGATTATTTTTACAAAAAGTAGTTAAAAACAAAGTGTTTTCATTTAAATAGTGTATGTTTTACATTAATTTAATCATTTAAATTTTTTGTTTTAAACAGTTTTGGACGTCGTGATTTATTGGTTTTGATAATTTACATTATAAAATAAAGTTTGGAGAGGGAGAAATGGGCAGAGGCAGTCCGCATTCAAACGGAGACCATCAGATACTAACCAAATTTGCTCAGACTACTTTGATAGAAGACACCTATTCTTTACTAATTGCGGACTCCGACGTTTATACCACTATGCTTTGCCTGTATTTTCAGTAATTAAACTTTGCATTTGCACATACAGTTACTTACATACTTAATAATAAACCGTATTAATAATTCTCAAGAACTTTCTTCACAAGTGAAAACTGTCACATACCAAATGCTTATGCCGCATCTCTTTGCATAAATAATGGTTTTTTGAAAATCTTTGCAAAATGAGGAGATTGTTTAAGAAGGAAAGAGACAAATATTTTTCTATTGTGATCGCCAAGCATAGATCACCTCGTCAGCTGTGGACTTCGCGATTCGAATTTCGTTACATCAATGCTATATTAAAAAGGTACGCAATTCGACGTTAAAAATAAAAATAAAATAATTTTATGTTAAAAAAAAAAAAAAATTACTAGTACCTATTGCAATAAAAGTTTTTATTTTATTTAATAGAACTATGATATTTTGAAAGTAACTAGGTTAAGATAAACGCGTACCTACATACTTTTTGAATTTTGAGTTTGACAGATTATCATAAATAATAGATTTTCAATAATTGTAATTGTTCATTAGCGTTGTGATATCTAAAGCTGAAAGTGGGGTACTCATTTACGATGCATTGTGACGTTAATTTTAAAACACAGCTTTTTTGGCTTTGTAAAAAGTATTTTAAAGTTTTCGTTGTTTGTAGATGTTTAAAGTAAATAAGACCTCATTTTTATGCATTACATCCTAGTTATTACATTATCAAATCTTCCAACCAATGTAAGTATTATTTAAAAATTTTGCAATGATTATATACCAATAAATTAAAAATAGTTTATCTTATTGAATCCTTTTCCCCGAATGCAGCCCTGGTCCAATTATTTGTTGTGAGTTGGGACGTATCGTTTTCTTTATGAAAATAATTACAAGATCCAACTCATTAGTAAGTTGATGAACTAAAAAGTTTCGAATCTATCCGAACCAGCGCGCGCTAAAGTCGGAGTCTTTGACGGCGGAGTTTGATAATAATAGTGGTGTTATGAAATTAACCCTAGGAAGTGTATATTTTTAGAAAATTTGTATTGAAACGCCCCTTCTTGTGAAATAATATTTCGATGTAAGCAATGAGTATTTTACAAGACAATGGTATTTATTTTCAAAATCATAAACTCTATATACTACTATATTCAAACAGGGCGCGAATTTAGATTCCATAAATTTATTATTCTTTTACATACAGTGCAAATAGGTCCTCACTAAAAAGTCTTCTCCGGGAGTGGTTGCCGGAGGGTAGGTAATAGTCCGCCGGCTGGCCGTAGTTTCATCTGATACATCATCGGATACACGAACATATCAATCATGCAAGTCATCTTCGATAAAAGTTATGTTAAAAAACCCAGTTTTATGAAAAACCATCGCACCGAATGTCGTGTAAAACTAGCTAGCTTGAAAAAATTAATCACCTGATTTCCTGGAATCGACTGTTTAATGTGAACAACCCCTTCAAACTATGATTCCGAAAGTACTTGGATAAATGCATTTGCAATAACAAATTACTTTGAATTTTGCTAGCATTTGAACAACATTTTTGTGAAGTTATCAATAAGTGAATATTTTTAGTAATGGATTTTGTTACTCAAGGTATGTACTAAAATATTGAATATGTAAAAAAACATTGCTAATGAAATAATGCAATCATGTATTTTTAAAGATGTCCATCGTTTTAAATATTTTTTCCCCTTAAATTATAACATTATTCGTCCGAATCATATTTATCCAATAATCACCCTCTACATTTGATGAGGCATATAGAAACAAAGGCAGAAGTGTCCACTTGCAGTCGAAAATGAGTTAAATATGCAGTTTTGTTTGGAAAGTTATATATTTTCTCCATATAATATTTTTAAAAAAAACGGTATTAATCCGTTTAATTTTAGATTTAAAGTTTTGTTGTTGAAACAAAAACAGCAGTGTCCAATACAAAAACGGTAGAATGGCAGAACTAAACAAACGTTTTTTCATGATTACCAACAAATTAAGATTGTGGACACTGCCGTTTTTGTTTCAACACCAAAACTGTAAATTGTTTCCATATGATATAATTTCAATTCGCGCCCTAGTTGAATAGTGTGCGGTAGCCACGCGACCCGCTGCCAAAAGTACGGTGTACCCCCCTCCCCCCTCCCACCCTCCGTTTCGGTCGCGTGCCATCGTCTCACCCGCCACCACCACTCTCTCCTGTACCCACCGCGGCTCTATCGTGCACTTTCACCCCTCACGCTCTCACCCGTCCACACCCGATCTTTCGTCCACACACCAGACTGCCAGACCACCCACCCACCTGCCACCGCCAACCACTTCCACCCCTGGAAAGAGTTGAAGACCTGAAGAGAGAAAAGCGTCGAGAAACGTACGGACGCTGGAAGTTTACGAACCTCTTAATTTTTCGGATTTCCTGAAAGGCAATCTTTTTTAAACCAAAATATTATTAGAATTTTTTTTAAATTGGAACGTAGTTTTTATAGGTTTCAATACAAACCATATTTTCAGTTAGAATCCAAATTATAAAAACTTATTATACTTACCAAATACGATTTTCATTTCAAAAACTGAAAAAAAATCTCAGTCTCTCAGTCTGTATAAAATATTATCTTTTCCCTATATATATTTGGTTTTCATTACTACCTTTTGAAATTAAAATAATCTTTCTGTTGATTGATTAACCATCATCATCATCATCATCATCAAACTATATGCGCTTCCTATGTGAAGCATATGGATTCCACAAACTGCTTCCAAGCCAAGCGATCGACCGCCGCGCTACTTCCCGCACATCCTCCCTGCGCCTGCGCTTCGATTCTGTTAACTTTTTTCAACTACTGCGCATACGATTTTGTACTGAATTCGTATGCGCAGAAGTGTCTAAAACCTTAAGAGAATCGCACCGCTACAACAATTTTATATGTTACCATTTGGTTTATTCTATAGAAATAGATTGTACCCGGTTTCGGGAGTAAAGTTCTCCCATCGACTGGTGAAAATACACTAAATATTATAGAATACAGAAAAATAAAAATGCTGTACTTAAGAATCTAGACACAAGTGTAACATAAATATTGATATAGTAATAAATTCCTATATAAATAACCAAATAGTAACACATAACATTGTTCTATTTAATAATAAGTTAAAATAAACTAATTTCATTTAATAATCTAGTTTTAATCTCCATTGTGAAAACTAAAATACTGTCATTTTTTCCTAAGTAAAGCAAACTTTCTCTTTGAAGTCAATTGCAACCAAAATGATATTCGGGTAAAATGAAAAATTAGAAAATAGTTTTGTTCTAGGATGTACCACAAAAAAGTTTCATTCGTGTATGGATGACGTAGATTAAACAATATACGTTATAAGACAAAATTTCTAAGATCACACATAAAACGTCTGTTTGGACAGGTTGTTATGCAGCAATTTTATATTTTTAAAAGTGAACAACTTTGGCTATAACAAAAAAATTAGTTTCATTCATATTCCTGATGACGTACGTTAAACAAAAAACATTATGCGTCGTAATTTTTGGGATTCTACAAAAACTCGTCTACGATCTGTTTGGACAAGTTGTTCTGCCAATTTCATTTTATTTTATGAAAGTGAAGGAGTGAAGGTGAATGTAGAGTGTAAGACTGAAAAAGTTTCACTTGTGTTTTTATGACGTATGCTAAAGAATAGACATTTTAGTGAGTAGTGTAATTACTAGGATGAGACATTTCACAAAAACAACTCGTCTACCGTCTGTTTGCACCAGTTGATCGCCGGCACCCCATAAATTTTGATGATGTGGAGGTCCTAGGCAACACAGAATATGTTCCATTCATGTATCTGATGACTTGGGTTCGACCCCCAAAAATGTACTTTTGACGCGAGGTGCCGGCAAGTTCAGATCAGTTTTGGGTTGGCCTAAGTACCATCTAAACTTAAAAACAAGTTTTGTTAATGTATCTTATGACGTAGGTTGGGCCTAAAAAAGTGCACCGGAAGTACCCATTTTCTCGTGACCCGACCGATGATTTTCATGTGTTTACTGTGTATGTACAATGTACATTGTACACTGTCCTTGTTGTGGTGTGGTCCAATGTATTGTCCCATGCTTCAACCTGATATGGACACAATACATTGGACCACACGTACCGACACACTACACAAAAATTAACAGTATCCCTACTAACATTATATTAGATATTATTTAACAAAATGTATTTAATTTTTTTAATAATTAGAGTATTTGAAAAATTAGGTTAAAAACATGTTTTTTGAATGCTTCTTTCGTCTTCTTTTTTTTTCTCTTCATTTAGTATTTTTTTCTTCTGGCAGTCTATTTAAAATGCGTGGGATTATACATGCTCTGGTCCTGTCGCCGTAAACATTTAACGCTCTCTTCTCTATGTATTTTCCGTTTATTTTTCGCAGCGTTCCATATATTATGTATGACGGATTGGTTTTTTGTATGTATCTTTGAGGAGTTCTTCTGTTCGTAATACTATAATATACTTTGTACTGATAAAACATTACACTTTCGGAATGGATTTTTATGGTTATCTTTGTAAAGTAACAAGTTTTGTTTATATTATGTTTATATTGTCGATATTATTTTTAAAGAGAAAAATTTTGAGATACGGAAAAAAAATAATTGCAATCCAATTCCACCTCATCCCTGAGAAAAACTTCCTTCCCAGTAGGGTGGTTTTAGATTGGAACAAATTGCCAGGCCTAGTTGTCCACTCCACTACGGTCAGCCAGTTCAAAAACCGTTTTGATGCAGAAGGTAGACAAGAAGCGTTACAAAAGATATAGGCTCACTAGCAAAAGCTCCCTGCCCATAATAATAATAATAATAACAGTAATAATAATTTATGATAATTGGCAGATATGGCTATCAAATACTAGGTGAAATGGGGAATGTTGTAATATGCATCAAGTGGCCACTTAACCCAGCCAATTACAGTTCATAAGCCCTGTAAACGCCTAGGTATCCATATTCCTTTCAAAACTTCTCCTCTCTGTTGAGATTGTACTAATGGTCAAATTTTACAAAATTATACGTTTGTATAGTTTTGTATTGACTGAAATAATGGAAAAATATCAGATATTATTGTGACAGAGAAACTCTGGAAACGAATGTGGATTATCTAGGCGTTTACAGGCTTATGACCTGTCATTGGCTGGGTTAAGTGGTCACTTGATGTATTACAACATTTCCCATTCCGCCCATCATCTGATAACCATATGTATATGACAAATTCTTGAAACTTGTATATATTGAACTCGCGTTCGTAATATCACATTACAAGTAAATTTCTCACTGGTGACATCTGTTGAGAAGATTGTTAAGCATTTTTGGCAATCAATCTTTATTGGTGTAGGTAAAGCTCATCCAAACTTAATTACTCACTAGAAGACGCCTGAAGATGTCTCTCCAATTTTTATTTGCTTTATATTTTAACCAGTTAATCTTTTTAACATTTTGAATGTGTACAAATACTTGCAGACAAATTACTGGATTATACCCATGCTGGGCTAATATCAAAATGTTGTTAGAAAAATATCTGTTCCTATGTAAGTATGTTTCAGGTTGACCAAATTCACTACTCGATTGATTGAAATTGTCGAGTGATTAATGTAAACAATCCTTTCAAACTACGATTCCTAAAGCAATGCAGGCTTAACGCAGGTTAGGCGAGTAATGAGTTACGGATCCGATAGATAAGGTACGTAATTACGTAAATGCATTTCATAATGACGAAAATCTGTTCGATTTGCGCTACGGTTGAAAAAATATTGTATATTGGTTGTATGGACGGTTTATCTTTATTGCATTTTATTGCTCATGGTATGTACTAAATTATTTCATACAAAAACATTTTACAAGTGCATGTAATTTGTCAGGGACATCAGCGGATTTTACGCATAATTCTAGCGGTCAGTAAGATCAAAGTGCTGAAATCTATTCCTCTATTTTCCTTTTTCTGGTTTACAAACAAAATCGTTGACATACGAGTGCGCACTATAATAAGAGATACAATTACAAACAAATCCTTTTTCAGGTGTGAATCTGATTTTTAGGATCACTTTTACACGCGTAATTTTAATACATTATCACGTACCTACCTATGTAATTTTTGAAAAGAAGTCTTCAAATTCGAGTTTCTACTAATGTCTTTATATTATGTAATTAACAGCCTATTTATCGTAAACACCTTAATAGTGTATTATCCCTTATCTTATCCGCGCCTAATAGTTTATATGGCTCTGCATTGGTTCACCTAATACAGTATACCTAATCTCTCTTGAACATTTTATTACTTGTCATTTTAATTTTAAACTCTGTCATAAGCCTACACATTTTTACATGTTCCAAATCAGTAAAATCAAGTAGGGAGTCAAAAAAACAACCCCGATCAAACACGGTTTCGAGGCAGTTTTTGCAATCCATATGCTCCACATAGGGAGTGGATAATAGTGTTGCTATTTTAATAAGCATTTTTTCTGATTTCCTATTTTTACGGGAGTTGGATGCTGAAAAATACCTAAGTTCGCAATTTTCGCTAAATATAAGATTATCTGATTCAAGGATACGTTACAATAAATTATGGTACACAAAGAATCTCTAGTTTTAGGGTTAAGTGTAAAAACGCGACTTATCGCACTTTGGGAGATTTGAAATATTCAATATTTAAAAACTGACTAACCATCAAGCCATTTGTAGGCAGAGAGGATAGAACGCCACACCACTCTATCCTGGCATACTTCTCTTGCTTCTCCACATTCATACATCTTCTCATGCACGCACGTCGATTTACACTCTTTATATTTATCTTTTTTTCGGGGATTATCATTGCCAAGAAGCCACTAGTACAAAATCATCAGCTCTCCATTTTTAGTTCACCCTTAAAATTAAATTTTATTGCTTTGTTGGCTAACTATTATTGATTTGCTTATTAATTAGAAATCGGGGATAATTGTCAATCATGTTTTCCAAGTATTCCTCTTTTATATTGTAACATTATCCCCCGAAGTGCAATTAATGCACCTACTCGATACAAACATATTAATATTTACTGGTCTATTAAATACCCCTGTAGCTTTGTTTTCAAGCTTGTACGTACATTCTTCTATGAAACGTAATTAATTGGCAATGTTACCACAGCGATTTTTAAAATCTTTTTGTTTGTAGGCACTTTGTTTAACATACCCAATAGCATAAAAGAAATATAAAAATCAATAAACTTTCATACATTTATAAAATATGAAATGTTATTATGGTATAATACAATACTCTTACGTTGCACAATTTATTTTTTTACAAAAGGTTCACATAGTTTTTATTTATTTCATTCTTACTTATTACAAATAATAGAATGATACCTCTTTTTTAATACAATTGTACTTTGGGAACCGAAAATGGTATTTGTACACAATTAAACTGATTTTAAAAAAAATAGATTCCAACTCCGCACTTAGCTTCCATACATTACCGTTGGTTTAATAAAACTTAAATATTTTTTTTAAAATTAATATAAAACATACATCTATTTTATTCCCAGGAGTTATAAAAACTCATTTTGGGACCGGTATTAAATACATTTTTAATTACATATTGCACAATCAAACACGAATAAGAAAGACGATACAAAATTAACACATTCAATCTTAATGCAGTTCATATTAAATCCTTAAAATCAATACAGAGGAAGTTCTTAAGGCATATATTAACTACAAACGGAATTTGTTAAGTAATAATGTTGATTACAATGCACTGCAGATTGAACTAAGACTTCCATCGCTATGCGACCAAAGAGATATATTTGATTTTATGTTGCTTTACAAAATTGTTATTTCTTTTTTTGACTGTGTTGAGTTGATTGAATTGTTAAATTTTCGAGTTCCACAGAGAGCTACGAGGCACAATGCTTTGTTTCAAAAAGAAAAAAACCCATCTTAAATGCATTACCATAGTTTAAGAAATCGGCTAGCAATTATTGGCAACAAACTAGGTGATACCATTAATATCTTTCACACTAATGAAATGCAGATTAAACATAATCTTACAAAATACTTCCTTAAATAAATATTTACATACTCTGAACCATAAGATAACAAACAATGCATTGCATTGCTTCTTACTGACATTACTGTTTATCACCGAACAAGTTATCCTTGTTCGACGATTGTCCATAGTTTTTTTTTTGTTTTTTTGTTTTTATCTTAAAATTATATTATGTATGCTGTACTGTTATATAATATGATATATTATATGTAACATTGCTTTGGTATTGATACTTACATTTGTTTTGTAATTAAATAAATCAATAAATAAATAATACATCATTACTATAATTAAAAAACACATTTAAATACAAATCTTTAGGGGTTGTCTATGTATTGATTGATTTATTTTTACTTCATGGGGTAGTTTATTATATTGGGATTAAGAAATATTCATCAAGGATTTTTTTACCGAATTTCGTGAATCGAAATTTTGGAGTTTTTATTATAATATTTCCTGTAGTCGTCGTTTCACAAATGTTATTTTAGATCTATATGACATCTCTTTAGAGGAGTCCCAAGCATTTTTATCAAAAATCGTCTTCCATCACTCATTATCAGTAATAAGACCCACTAGATGACAGCGGACAAAAACGAAGTACGTCCAGGAAATAGGGGATTATGCGAGTAGCCGCGGAGTCTACTCTCTAAGTAGTTCTGTAGTTCAGCGGTCGGTGGGGAGGGATGAGGGGAGGTAGTGCGAACAGGTCTGATCAGACGTGCCGTGGAAAATACTTTTCCCGAGTGTGGAATCCCATTTAGCCTGTGTCTGTGTGCCGGCCGGTCAGGGGACGGACGAGCGGAAAGAGGGAAAACAGCGAATCTTAAACTGTGGGGACAAAATAAAAAAACATTACAAAAAAAAAAAATCTCTAATAAACTTAAATGAAACATCACAAGACGATTGGTGCGATTTTTTTAAGGGTTCATAAGCAAAAAAATGGGGATTTCAATTTTTTTATTTTAAGTTCCTGCTGAAAAGGCACCGCGGCTGCGGTTTATTTGCTATTATTCGAGTTTCTATGTATTACTAGCTGCACGTTTGTTTACTTCGAATTTCATTCGTTTTAAGAAGGGTTTGAAGATAGTTATTGTGAATTTTGATCATAATGCTATATAAAACATCCAATTATCATTAAATAATAATAATTTGCTTACCTCAAAGCTTTAACACCTCAGAATTCGGCAATTACAAAGATTCTATTTGTTGCAAAGTAATTAGACTTCATAAATATATCAACATGCAGTAAATTGTCAGATTAGCCATGTACATTATGTACATATCGCTTGTCCACCATTATTGGATGAAAAATACGCCAGATAATGTATCTTAATATATTAAAACTCACTATATTCAGATAAGAACATTGAGAGAAGGGTTAGTGCCGGAAACAGAGTTAATGGTGCCTTGAAATCGATAGTGGTAAATAAGAACTTATCGAAAGAAGCAAAATTGGCAGTACACAACGGAGCTCTGGTACCAACCCTTATGTTCGGTAGTGAAGCGTGGTGTTGGAAAAAGAAGGATGAAAGTAGACTGAATGCTGTTGAAATGCGATCTCTCAGGCGAATGTGTGGTAAGACTATGTATGATAGGTGTACAAATGTCGAAATTAGAGCAGAATGCAAGGCTGAGATAAGCATTATTGACAAAATTAAGAAAGGGCTTTTACGATGGTTTGGTCATGTGGAGCGAATGAGTGATGAAAGAACGGCTAAAAGAAGCTTAAATCCAAGTGTGCCTGGATGTAGAAGCCGAGGAAGGCCGCTATTAAGAAGTTATAACATTCAAGCGAGCCAAAAAGGGTTTACTAAAAGCAATAATTACAACAAAAAACAAATTATGTTTCAACGTGCTAGATTGGTGCGATAAATTATATTTTGATTGTTCATTTACAAATAACTTTTCAAATAACTTGATGTAATTTTAAAAATACAATTCAGATTCTCATTCGTTTTAATTTGATCCTCTTTATTTTTACGAAGTTTCATCATTAAAAACACTTGTTCACAGATATAATATGATGACCCAAACATCAGCCACAATATTATGCAAACAACCCTTCACGAATTCGCCTTCACCAAAAGTTTTTTTAGACTTCGTAATTTCATGAGCAATCATGTAACTATTAGTTTTAGTCATGTTTTTTTAGGTGACATCAAATTCATGATCGAATTTCGTTTATCGAGGGACAAATTTAATAATATTTACTGATATCGATCGCGGGCCGGATTGAAACACGTCGCGGCCCGGATTTGGCCCGCGGGTCTCCATTTCCCCATCCCTGCCATAGACCATTTTATATATTTATTATTACTATTATTTTAACCACCTCAACAGGCCAGAAGGCCCAATTACAGAGGAGAACAACATCACAATCACCCAGGCTTGAGAAAAAAACACCTTTTTATTTTTAGGTTCTCGCCGGGAATCGAACCCGGAACCTCCGTATCGTCAGTCCAGCACCTTAGCCATTACGCTACGGAGGCCGCCAATCATTTTTTATCTAAGGGTAGAACTATTAAATTTACTAACAAAACAAGAGTCTTTTGAGTTTAAAAAAAAGTTGTCTCGGAAGAATAATTCTTGTTGACATTTAAAGAATACAGAAGTAATAATAGGGAACTAGACCAAGGAGTTTATACAGTAATAATAATACAAAGGAGGTATAATAAATTCAAAGGAAAATTAATCATAATAACAAAGGAATTACCTGATAAAAAAAAATTCAATATCGTATAGAAAGAAGGCATTACCTACCATATTGTTAAAAGTTAAGGAAAATTAATCATAACAACTAAGGTATTACATGATTTAATAAATTGCCTATATTTTTGATAAATGGGCTTAGCAATAAACTTTGTGTCTTTTCGTAAATATCTTTGTCTGGAAAACGTTTGCAATTCCTTAAATTTCAGGAAAATCCTAGCTAAGCTTCGAATTTTACCTTTTGAATTTCGTAAAACTATTTTTCACATTATTTTTTTTCTATTGAAGTTCGATTACTCCTCAAAAACCTTTCCAACTTTTGGCAATATGTCAACAATGAAATAAAGTAGGTACGGTACGTAGCTGCCACCAAAACTCTTTTAGTTAATCGGACTAAAAACCACGGAACACAACGGACAACGGACACATCGGAACACGGACAGACTGAAACATCGGACGGAAAAACTCTTTAAGTTTATCAAAAGACTATTGATGTCCATCAAATGTCCATCCATCCTTCTCCATGGCGAGTTTTCCTTGGTTTTCTCGCTATCTAAGGCAGATGCGGAGATGTTTCTTTTGGCCCACATCAAATTATCCCGTCACCAAACCTTGTACATTATCATCATCATACCATATCCGCTCCCTATGTGGAGCATATGGAATCCACAAACTGCCTCCAGACCAAGCGATCGGCCGCCCGCCAGCTCCCGTCCATCCTCCCAAGTCAAGTCCACGTCCCGCAGCTCGGACGCAAACTGCCGACAAATTGTCAACAGTGGACGATCAGGACGCCGAGAACCTGATGCCTTGTAAAATAGGCAAGCATGGTTAAGGCTCTTGGGAGGCATACGTAGTATAAGATATGGCCTAGCCAGCCGAAACGCTTTCGCCGTATGACAGTATATACCAAAGGTTGCTGTGTCCGTTGCCTCACCTCTGTATTCCTTACAAAGTCAAACCACCGCACACCTAAAATTCTTCTAAGACACATTCTCAAAACTCAGAAGTTTGCTATTTTGGGCCCTGGTTAGGTGCCACGATTCGCAGCCATAGAGGAGAGCAGGTGTGATGCAGGAGTTATGTACGCTCCCAGGTATTTGAAGCTCTTGACCCTTTCGATGACTTGTCCCGACAAAGCCAGGGGGATCTGGGCATCTTGACACGAACTGTTACACATGACAAGGGTTTTGCCAGTGTTGATTTTTAAGCCCGTGCGCGTGGAGTGCCAATTTAGCCTATCAACAATAACTTGAAGGCCCCCGATCGATTAGTCAATAAGGTCGGCGTCATCAGCGTTATAAGCAAAGCAAACAATAATGCAACTCATACCTAAAAAAAAAGAGCTGCCACCAAAATTAAAAGTTTTCACACTAATGCCCATCATCAGTAGATACTGTTTCCAAAATTATGTATTATTGATTTCGTAGTATTAAAAGTATTATGTTTTAAGAAACAAAGGTGCTAATTGCAACGACCCCTTTTAACTTTCTGTCAACGGTGCGCTGCAGGAAAAGTTTTAGAAGTTTAGCAGCGGGTACGGGTAGGGGTTGAATACTTACTGTCGTCAGTTCGTCGGCGTCCTCCAGCGCGAGGGTTTGTGTGTTTTACTCGGTCTGTCTACGTCCGTGAAACTCTCCTTACGTTCTGTCGTCGCAAGAAAGAAAACCGTAACTATCACTATCTACTTAAAAACATAAAAATAGTAACGACAAGCGTTTTTTTTCCAGTTGCAATCCGTTGTATTTTTATTATAAACAATTTTTAGCCATCACATTGCATTTTCATTGTAGTATGATATCTATGTCCTAGTGGACGAACTAATAATATAATAATTAAGAAAATAGTACTTTAAAGAATATAAAACTACGATGAATTTAATACATTTAATTTCTTATTTAGATTCACTTATTAGGAATACTTCTTAATAAATTAAAGAAAAAACAATAAATATTTATAAACCGAATACTTCATACTAAAATGCTTATGATGAAGATCACGGTAACATGAAGGAATAATACTAGTAATAATAAAAGATGACTTACAAAGTGTAAAAAATGATGTAAAAAAAATTAAAAATAAACACAAATTTTGTGTCCATAAAATGTAACGTTTTATTCAGGAAATCCACCCGAAGAGGGTGAATTCCACAATGTTCTCAAAAGAGTCCAAAATTTAAAAAAAAATATAAAAAATTATAGACAATTACAAAAAGTCGACAGTGGTAAAAATTGAAATAATTAATATTATAATGAAAATTAGTATTAAGTCAAAAAATTTTAAATGCACTTAAAATTATCTTAAATAATAGGTTATTTTTCCTGTTTATAAACATGTTTGGAATTATAATCCCCTTCAAAATAATCATTTTTTACATTGTTGATATCGTATTTATTGTTGATATCGGTTCTAAAGTACAAAAGCGTTGCATTTCTCTTAAATCCTTTAACTAATAAATGGAAAGGTAACAATTGATTTTTAACAACATGTTTAGTGTGTCCAAACACTTGTAGACACAAACAGGATTTTACACATGAAGAGCTTGTATTCAATTACAATAGAACTCTAGATAATAAGAGTGAAGTATGAATAATTCACGTTGAAATAATATGTACTTATATACGTCTGCCTCGTAGGATAGCGGTGGCGCATTAGGCCACCGTGCATGAGGTCGCGGGTTCGATTCCTATAGGGGGTCAACATGAAATATTTATTAACGTGTGATTTTCATATTAATATATTGATACCTTGGATTGGTACTGAAGTGTAAGACTGACCATCCCACCTTCATGTAATAAAATGATCAAGATGCACTGAACTTGGTTTACCGGTGCAGTGCCCTAGGTCCTATGTAACATTGGGTGCGGATAACGGAAAGTAACGGGCCAGGAGGCTCCATAACGGAAGGTCACATCACTAATTGCCCAGGCTTGTTCAAAATCACTTTAGATTTATGCGTTCTCACCGGGAGTCGAACCCGGAACCTCCGAACCGTGAGTCAAGCGTTATCCATTTTATATAAGCTTATACCTGATTTTAGCCTAAATTAAGGGGCTCTATCATTAAAATAAGTAGGTACCGTTCTAAAATATATAAATAATCATCATCATTATATTATCATATCCGCTCCTATGTAGAGTACATGGACTCCACAAGCCGCTTCCAAGCCAAGCAATACGCTGGCAGTTCGCGTGCATCCTCCCAAGTCAGGTCCATGTCCCGCTGCTCTGACGCAAACTGCCGACGGATTGTCAGCAGTAAGCGTCCAGGACGCCGAGAACCGATTCCTTGTAAAACAGGCAAGTATGGTTAAGGCGCTCGGGAGGCATGCGTAGTATATGGCCTAGCCAGCCGAAACGCCTTCGCCGGATGACAGACCAAGGATCGCTGCGTCCGTTGCCTCACCTCTGTTTCATGAATACAAAGTCAAACCACCGCACAACTAATATTCTTCTATGATACCTATTCTCAAAACTCAGAAGTCTGCTATTTTGGGCCCTGGTTAGGTACTATGATTGGCAGCCATGGAGGAGAACAGGTGTGATGCATGCGTTATGAAGGCGGCATTTTGTTTTAACCGAGTTAGCATCCGAACAGCTTTCATACTGCTAAATTCGACCCGGTACTCCGAGCCGCACTCCCAGTTCTTTCTGAAATATAATTTTATGCTTATATTATATTATAGATAATAGAAATGAAATTATAAATATTATACATATTTGAAGTTTACATAGGTGCATTTACATTTACGTACATTAAAATGTTTATTGCATTACAATTATTGACATCTCAACAGAGACCAGAAGTATTTGGACACACTCAAAATGTTATTTATAAATTTTATTGTTGTTATATTTTCCTATTACAATATTACATATTTAATATATCAATTTTTCTAACGGTATGATACTTGTGCGCAGTTTTAAAAAGCGAAGGCCTTTTTGAGATTTAACTGGGAAATCAAATCCTGAATCTTAAAAACAAGTCCACGTTGCGTCAACCTTTAGACAATGATAATTGTGAACTCATATCGATTCCATATTTATTCTCATTTGCGTTTTTGAGATTTCTTCAACATTCCTCTACAACATCCGCTTATTTGAAGTATAACCTACTAGTATTAATATTCAATTACTAAAAATAAAGGAATTTCGATCGATATAATTTTTTTTAAATTAAAATTAATTAATTATTAGTAATATTTTTTTTTACTTAAAAAAAATCTCATTACATTTTTATATTTTGGATTGTTTCTAATAATTGTACCCAGATATTATATAATAACAATAAATACCTTATAATAAATATATTTTTATAGTAGTAAGAAAACTAGTAGAAGGACGAAAATGAAATCGGTGACGTCACCGATCGCACGTCAATTTATTAACCGGTTATGGCAACGGTTGTTTGTTTGTTTGTTTGTACACATTTTTATTTAGCTTTAAAAAAAAAATCTCACAACTAATATATTTTTTTTATTTTTAAATTCAGTCAATTAAGCCGTGGCCGGTTACAGTTTATTAATCGGATATTCCTATGACCTGTGACGGATATCAGGCTATGATCATATTATAAATATGTTGGGTAAGCGCACCGTTAAATAATTCCAATTACAATCGCCGCCGCCGCGCCGAGGGCACCGCCAGGGGATGTTGACGTGTTTTCAGTCTATTTTCAAAAGGGTAAAAATGGAGGCTGACAGATTGCGCGGGCGAAATATTATATTTATATTTATTATGGCGAGCGATTATTAAAACCACATCTAGAAAAATATGTAGGTGCATCTATGTAACAATGCACTTTTACTCATAATCAGTGGCGGCGTAGCGTGGGTTGGCACCCGGGGCAGTTTTCAAATAAGCACCCCTCAAAATAAAACAACAAATACTTACTAAATGTGCTTACGCGATTTTATTTTACTAAAATATTCAATAACGTTGTCAAAATTTACTTTTCTTTCCCTTTCAATTGACAAAATAGAGAGATTGGTTAGTTGCGCTTGGCCCATAGTTGATCTTAAATTCGACTTAATTAGTTGTAATTTTGAAAGCTTCTTTCACACGAGACACGAAGCCACCGAAACGCAAAATAATGTCTTCATCAGAAAATTCATCATAAATTTTTGACAAATTTGGAACCATAGTACGGAGTTCTTCTTCTGTTGACGTAAACAAAGTTTTAGGTTGCACAATCTGCACAACACCAAATATTATTACGATGTCATCCATTGCTTTGTATCGATGGTTTAGTTCCTCATAAAATGTATCGACACATTCTAACATTGCTCTCTGCAGCTCTTCTGGCAATGTACTCGTAAGTCCAGAGTCTCTGGCCTCTTCTCCTGGCATACGTATTCGTAATTTCCTCCTTCCTCTTCTTTCAATTGAAATATCCAATTCTCATATTTTTTAGTTGCATAGGAAATAGCTCTTTCCACTTTACGTTGACTTTGAAGGAAAATTTTGAGCGCTTTGCACTGTGGACGGCATCACCCCTTGGTGCTCGGCACCTGGGGCGGACCGCCCCCACCGCCCCCTCCTTACGCCACTGTTCATAATATAATATTTGTACTATATCACACTACATAATATTAGTTAATCTCGGAAAAAACGCAAGGTTTATTTTGTTTTCATCATAAATTATTATCCCATTAATTGCTCATCATCCATTGCTCATCTCATTAATTGCTCATCAGCCTTTTACTACGTATGACTACCGAGCAAGCTTGCCTATTTTACAAGGTACCAGGTACTCGGCGTCTTGCACGTCCTCTGTTGACAATCCGTCAGCAGTTTGCGTCAGAACTACGGGACGCGGACCTGACTTAGGAGGATGCACCGGCCGCTGAACACTTGGCTTAAAGGCAGTTTGTGGAATTCATATTGTGCTGTACATATAAATAAATAAATAAATATGGAGCGGATATAGTATGATGATGTCCTGAAGTTTGAATTTTTTAGTACATATTTTTAAATATATAATTTTAAACTAGGTACCTTATTTAAGTGCAACAATATTGAGAAGTTTAGAATGAATTTAAAAAAAATCGTGTTCGTTGTAGGCATCATGTGGGTAGTCTTAGAGGATTTCCAATATAGGTATATACATTTTTCAATCTATATTATAAAAGTGAATGTAAGCTTGTTTGTTTGTTTGTTTGTTTGTTTGTTTTTTGTTTGTCTGTTTGTCCTCTATGCGTTCGTATACCGTTTATCCGATTGCAATAAGTTGTTCCAGAGAGTTGTTTTATTCACTCCTGGAAAGGCTCCTACATTAAAACATCCATTTTAAAATTTGAGTATTTGTGTTTTTCTTATAATTTAGTGACAGTTCCGGGTGAATTTTAGATACGCCATGTTATTAGGGCCGTAATCAAGCTTATAAAAAATAACGTAAAATTAAAGCTATACAGCAAAAGGCGCTAATGTCGTTTTCACACATATTTTTACAAAAAATTTCCCATACAAAATATTTTTTGACACCTTGACATTTCATTTTATATTTTTTAATTTATTTGCACCCCGACTCGGACTTTTTCCACGGTAGATTAGTGCGATGAATGCCGAACGACTTCTCATTTTTGAAAATTTAACAATCATCATCACCATCACATAATTGCTTCCCAAGAAGATAATATTTTGATTTCCAAGATGGCGGACGCACCTTTTTTTCATACAATGAAGATGGGTATCGTTTTAAGAGTTGAAGGGTGTCCTGATTTCGAATTTAGCGTCTGTTTTTAAATCCAAGATGGCGGATGCATCTTTTTTTCATAAAATGAAGAAGGTTGTCTTTTTAAGGGCGTATGGGCGCCCTTATATCGAATTTAGAGTTTATTTTGAAATCCAACATGGCGGACGCACTTTTTTTTTAGAAACTGAATATGGGTATCGTTTTTATGGCTTAAAGATGTCGGACCTGCCTTTTCTACAATTTTTTTAAAAATAATATGTTCATGGGTGACTTTTTCAAGAGTAATAGAGGGTCCTTATTTTATATTTTAAAGAAGTTTTTTTTTATATGCTAAAGACGGAAAAACCAAAAATATATTATGAGCAATTGAAAAATTGAAAAATAAAGTCACCAAAAAAAAGTACCTAAATAAATTTACACTTTTTCTTTATAAGTACATACGTAGGTACATCATTCAATTTCAATAAATCTATTCATCATCGGAAAGAAAATACATCATTCCTTCTATTATTCCTTAATAAACAAGATAAGTCTTTCAAATTTCAAAGGATATAATATACATCATTACCTGTTTCTTCTGCGGTAGCAACGCACTGGGTATCAGCTAGTTCAAATTATAAAATATAGCCGTTGGTGTCTCGTTTCGTTCATTTAGGTATTTCTTACACTTAGGTAGAAATATTGTGTCATTGCACCTCTTTCTTTCAGGTCCATTATTTTCCAACAAACTTATCTCTAATACATGTGTTGTATATCTACTGTAAAAAATGTGTTTATTTTTATTATTGTTGCGATTCTTTTAATGCGATGTACAAGGAGAAATCAGCGAATCTACATCATATTTGGAAGAATTTTTATTTTTATTTGACTAATAGTTTTTGAGATTTTTTTTGAGAAATTTTTAGAAATTGTTATCAAATATAATTTATTTGGTCAAATTAATACTTTCCATAACAAAAAACGAATTTTAATAAGGATTACTACAATCTTTCTTAAGCTGCGATACTTGTATTTTTTTTAAATTTTCAAGCTCCTATTCAAAAATCATATTACACATTCGGCTCCAAATATGATGTAGATTCACCAGTTTTCGGGTTGTACTACGAGTTTGGTTACTCTATGTATATGTTATATAACTTGCTAATTTCTGGCATATTTATTTCTCTACCTCTAAAGCAGTGTTTCTTACGGGGGCGCCAGCACCCCCTTGTGGGCGTTTTGTAGGTCTGGGAGGGCGTTTTTAAAATTTTTGGGCATTGTGTCAATATAAAAAACTACACTTTCACCCGCAAAATTGAAACTTGGGCATAATACTCAATATCATGTTCTTCATATATACAAGGGCCCATTCAAAAATTCAAAAAGGTTCTAAATATCACCTGAGTGAAAGTTTTGTACGGTCGCTCGCCTTTTTTTACGCATGTGTTTTTTTCAAATTTGGAGTAGAAAATTCATTGCATAAAATACATACATGTATGTACCCACGGAGTGGTACCACCCCTCCACAACATAGGCATTAGATAATTTTACTGTGGAAAAGAGGGCGATTCTTTCAATAGGGTTGAGAAACACTGCTCTAAAGGGATGAATACATTATAACACTTAATTATAATATATAAGTTAATTTCCGTCTAATAATATACAATAGTAACAAAAATAATGTACCTTCTACCTGTGCGTCTATGGTATGACAATCGATGCTTTATTTGACAAATATTTTTCTAAATCAATTAATTGTATGCAAAATATGCAAATGTAAAATGATGGATATTCGGACATTTCTTGGTCTTAGGTTGGATGACTTTTACTGAGGTGTACCTACAACGTTTAGTGAATTTGAGTTTTAATTACACATAATGTAGCCATGCAACAGACCTATTGAATATAAGAGGAGATCTATGTTTTATCGTAAAATGATATAATTCAATAATTATTATTGTAAAAATTACAATTTTAAAATAAAAAAATTACTTTTGTCTTGCCATCTGTCGCAGTGTAACACAACAATTGCTCCGTAAAGAGTTTGTTTTTTTTTTCAATTTTTCATTTTTAAATCAATTGTACATTTTCTACAGTTTATTGAATGAGAGGCCGACAGTGAAAAAGAATGAATAACGAACAACAACCAGCCTGTTCATCCACTGATGAACCCCAACCGGTAAGTACTAAATTAATTTAAATGTTATAACATAGAAGTAGGTAGATATCGATTATAAGATTTTTTCCAAGACAAGAAACTGGGACACTGGCACTGCAGCTCAAATGTAATTGGTACAATCTCTTTAAAATATCCTTAAAAAAATTAATTCAAACAAAATATTATAAGAGCGCTACTTGAGCAAGAAGCATCTTTACACACTTAGGCTGTGGGTCGTGGTCGTGGAGAGGATCTGGGCTGACTTCTTGGTTATGTTTTGGGCATAACACTTAGTATAGGGTTCAATGCGCGAAGCATGTTCGGAACTCGGCTTGGGTATAATTCACGACTGTAACTCTAGGCCTTGAACACTCTTTACTCTAACACAAAACACACTAATACAACACACCCTTACAAACCACACACATTCACTTTTTACTAATCACTCATCATAATATGAATTACATTAACTGTGGATTTTTGTAATTGGCTTTAGAATTATTTAATTGTTATTAGATAATGATCATTGTAATAGCTGCTAAAATCCTTAATAAATAAATAAACCGCGTCACAACTGCGATGTACATTGTAGATATGTTTGTATCTCGGCTCACCCAGAAAATCTGAACAATTTCTGACGATTTGTGTTTCCATCACACCTGTTCTCCTCTATGGCTGCGAATCATGGCACCTAACCAGGCAGGGCCCAAAATAGAAGACTTCTGAGTGCAGAGAATAGGTCTCTTAGAAGAAAATTAGAAGTGCGGTGGTTTGACTTTGTAAGGAACACAGTGGTGAGGCACCCTTGCACTTGGTATCTACTGTCATCCGGCGGAAGCGTTTCGGTTGGCTAGGCCATATACTAAGTATGCCTCCCGAGAGCCGCCACCATGCTTGCCTACTTTACAAGGTATCAGGTTC
>JAGVSP010002935.1:0-24134 GCA_022494985.1 Micrasema minimum
ATCGAATTGAAATCACTTGTAGCAACAAAAATAATTACTAAAGAAAATTAATACTTTACTTTTGACTGACAGCAGAACATTTACTTGATCGTGCCATGTATTTTTGGGTCTTTCTAGACTTCTATATCAAGGCACACTCGCACCATACATTATTTTAGCAAAGTGAACGAGATTTTATTCTGTGCAAATTCTGACCACCGCTGGTACAAATATGGTAGGATCTAGTTTACCAATTGTCTAGGAAGTCTAGGCCAGTTTTTGGTAGGGAGCAGGGGACAGATTCGTCGGTGTCGCAGAGTGATGACTCCGTATCACCTGATGCTGAGGAGCCGATACCAAGCAGAGCATTCGCCTCTTCTAATCCTGAAACCAATTTGGATATTATTAATCATTGTTACATTTAACAAAAATAAATTCTAACCCTCTCACTTGACACGGATGGAATTAAGATATTTTTTACTTATTTGAACAATAGTCCTCATCAAACCTCATCACGGGTTTCGCCCGGAGAGGGATTCATAGTGTTAATTTAGCATTTGAAATAACTGCTACTACTGCTAATACTACTCTCCCTTATCCTCACCAAATGGTGCATAGGGCACCGCATTGGAACAACTGAAAAATATATAAGGTTAAAAACGTACCTGAAGAACTTCTGTATGCAACACTGGATTTCTTGACCGCGATCTCCTTAGTAACTGAAGGTGTATCACTAGCACTGACAGTTCCACTGTGAAAATTAGTCTTGAAGTAATTATCAGAAGACGCTACTATCTGACACTGCCTCTCGGGAGAAACTAAATGCTCTCTTTCCTCTGCGCTCCCCTTCTGTCTCTTATTTCCAATCAACTTGGAAATAAATCCACTACTTGAATTCGAATTCCCTTCTTCCGATTCAATTTGGGAGAAAAATCTATTTGGCACTCTTTTGTTTCAGCTTCGAACTTTTCGCTGCATTTCAAAGCGTTCTTCAACTCTGAAAGAACTTTGGAGTGAGATATGGCCAGCTCACTTTTTAGATTCGGCGGCGTTGTGGGTTTGGCGCGAGGTTTCGGCTTCGCGGGACGCTTTTCGGCGAAGGAACAAAGATCTAGTTGACTTTTGTTGTAAAAACTAAACGGGGAAGAATGCTCGTCTCTATATTTTGTCGAGTCGTCGCGTATTATCTTCTGGCCGCACTGGATGTCAAAATACGATAAAATATCCGTTTTATCGAATCTTCTCTCGTCTATTTCTATGTCTAGTGGATCTAGGAACGCGTATTTGACCGCTATCTCCGGTTTTATAATGCAATCGTCCACAATGTCGGATTTCTCGGCGTCGTTGAGCGTCTCCCAGAGGTTTTCATACGCGTTTTTAGTTTCCTCGATATCTGAATGTATTCGGGACGCGATAGAATTTAGACTGGAGAAATATTCCTCCGCTATACCGGCGAGTCGCGCCATTTCTGCGATGTGTTTGCGCAATTTTTTCGCAAGCAGCGTGTCGAGTCTCGTATTGTTTATTTATTTTTTAATTCAAGCTAAATACAGACAGAGGTGTGGCCTCAATAAGAAACGTCAAATTGGCAAATAATATTGCCAGTCAGAAAATATTTTCATCGTATTATTCTTAAATAAGTACTTTTCAACCGTAAAAGCTTTGGGAATCGGGGCAGGCGACAGGAATCACCAAAAATAAGGGTACACTAAGTGCAGTGAAGTGGCAGTGAATCTTGATCATTTGTTACATGAAGGCAGGACGTTCAGTATTACGCTTCAGCGCCAGTCCAAGGAATCACACAAGAAACATTTTTATGATAAAATCACATTTAGGTGGCGAACTACTTTAGGCACAATAAATCCAGGAGGTAGAACACCTCAAGAGCTACAAAATAAGGCCCAAATATGTTTAATAAAAACGGTACCAAGGTACAATTTTTTTCGTTAATTTCACCAGGGTCAGCCAAAAGTTTTTTTAAGAGAATTTTTTTTTTTTAAAGTTTACATAAATTTACCGTTATTTCGGAAGTATTATTAAATAGTAATTTGGAAATATACTGTTTCTCAACGGCACGCGACGACTGATATTTTTTAGAAGATTACTCTTAGCGAGTGTTCCCACAACGCCGGACCGGCAGATTTTCCGGACCAGTACGATAGGCACTTCTTAAAAGTGAACATATATTACGAACTAACTGTTTCAGTAAAAAATGCACCATCTCTGTTCATTTTTAAGAAGTGCCTATCGTACCTATCGTACTGGTCCGGCAAATCTGCCGGTGCGGCAGAGTGGGAACACTCGCTTAGTCATTTCGTATTTCAAAAACTAACAGGCTTTCCGAGCATACAAAAAAAAGTAACCACTTTGGTAAAAACATTATTTTGTATTCTAGGCCGTGAAAATCTATGAGCTTAAGCGTTAAAATCTTTTTGATTAATAAACTTACCTCTTTGTGTGAATCTTTTTACCACTTAGGAAGATTTCTTAGATAAGAATGGGATGATTTTTTTAAACAATTATTGTTCCTATTATTTATAACTCAATTTTGCTAGAAATCACTTCTTCAAGATTTATTTTTAAAAAAAGTGATAGGTACAAATAAATTTTTTACAATAATATAGAAATAAAATTTATAAAATTTGTCTCATTATTCATATAAATTAAACATACAACACTTGGTAATAATATTTTCACTTATATAACTCAATACTAAAAATAAAAGAATATAATATTTAGGTAATTAAAATCATTTAAATCTGAATAAAAAAACGCATGCGACACAAAATAAAGTTTTAATAAATCTTTAGAGTAGAAAATAAAAATTAATGAACGAACTCCCTCTCAACCCAAGTGTTTAAAAACATTATTTAAACCGTTATTTATACATGTGTGTGACGTTACAAATTTATATTATACCTTCTTAGGTAATATTTACTTACTTGTAAATAAATTTTGACCGCAAATTATATCATTTGTAAGGTTTTCAAATAAACACAGTCTTCCAATAAACGAACTGAATTCTTATTTATTATATCAAATGTATTCCCGAGGAAATATCTTAAAATTCGACGCAGAGAAAACTTAAAGAATCAGAAGTAGAGGTCCCGAAAGATGGCGAAACTCACAAACTCACATTGAGAGAATGGATGATAACAGTATCGCAAAATTAAAACACATATTTAGGCACGCTTAAAATATTCTACCCTTTATAACATATATATTGTTTGGCATTAGCGAGAACGACACAGTACATTCATAATATACATAAAATAATGCTAAATATAAAGACGCAATTAATACAAATAAAAAAAAGAAACATAAAATGATTCATTCATAACCAGTTCACAATAACATTTTTGAACCTGTTTTTTTAACAACATTTGTCTCAGAGGTCTAAATAAAATATTTTTGAACATGGAACCTTACACCATAATACATTCCTCTGTGTCGTTACCTAGAATTATTGTAGCTGACAATAAACCATATTATTACCTAAGAAAAATTCTTCTTTTCAATTTAGAAGTATGTGTCTTCATGTGGGTTTTAAGATGACTTTCTGCGCGAACATATGTAGTTACATTCCGAGCATGAAAAATGGTTTCTCACCGGTATGGGACATAAGGTGAAGAGTTAAATTACTTTTGAAGGTACAGGTAAACTCGCACTCAGAGCAGGAAAACGGCTTTTCTCCTGTATGTGTCATCATGTGGTTTTTCAAATGGCTATTCCTCAGACATGTGTAGTTACACACAGGACACGAGAACGGTCTTTCACCGCTATGTTGAAACATATGCGACTTCAACGTCTCTCGCTGAGAACATGTATATGAACAGTGCAAACATGCGTACGGTTTGACACCCGTGTGAGTCAACATATGTCTGGTTAAATGACTCTTTCGCAGAGATTTGTAATCGCATTGGGAGCAGTAGTTTTCTTTTTTTTCTGTGCTAACTGGGAGTTGAGAGTACTTTCTATACGGCTGTTTTGGAGGTTTAGAAGTACTTTGTTTTCCGGAATTGGCAGTTTTTTTCCCTCCCACAAGATCTAAAATATAAAAACAAAAACATTGAGTAAATTATGTTAAGAATAACAAATTTTCATTTTATAATCAAGTCTATGTTCAAAGAAAATAACAATTATTCTTAAACATAACCAATAATAAGATACTGTAAATAACAAAGACTGCGTTGGGTAGGTCATGTGGAATGCCAGATGTTAGAGCTCCCGAAGTTATAACAAAGCGGATTCCACAACAAAAACGGCTTTGAGGAAGGGATAGATGGACTGTGTGGAAGAGTACTGGATTAGGATGAGGACAGTCGAAACTTGAGAAGGATAGCCAGGAAGAAGAGCCGAAAGAGAGAACTTGTAGAAAGTAATCGCTTCAAAGTTAAGCATTTGGAAGGAGTACTGAAGCATGAAAAAACTGTGTTTAACCCTATGCATTTTACATGGGACCAAATTAGTAGCGCACTCGTGGGCGCGAGTTGGGATTTATATTTTTTTACGGATAAGTAAGATAATAAAGTTAAAATTGGCTGCTAAATTCCCTACAACTTGATGTCTTAAGTGAAATAATAAATTTCGACGGCCTCTACTCAAATTTAATCTAAATCGAGTTTATTGTTTCTGGGGTTCTATGCTTTGTATCATTTTACAAAGTCATGAATTCCAAATCAAGTTAGAAACTCACAAAAGTCGCTGCCAAAAAGAACTAACTCATTAAGCTATGAAGAAATATACAGTTTTTTCTAATACAAATGTTGGTTTTAGTTAGTGCAGTGGTACACCAATTGCAGTGAATCTTGATCATTTGTTACACGAAGGCAAAATAGTCTTATGCTTCATCGCCAGTCCTTTGTATCAGATTCGAAATGTGTCTCTGAGAAAAATCGCTTTTAAATGACTAACCAACTAACTAGTGCCATGGCGGCCAAAAGCGAGGCGGAAAAATCGTTAAATAAGGTATAAATTTTAACAAAACAAAATTACTCACTAGGTTTTCTTTCTAATTGAGAGTACGCCAAACATTCTTGTTTTATATTCGGATGTTCTATGTCGATTTCTGAGTTCGCAGTATCAAAACTCGATTCCTTACTCCTTTCAAGATACTGCCCTTCACCAGTATTGATAACATTTTTCACGAGACCAGCCCCCGGTTCAGCCTTGATTATCGGAACTTCGGGAAAAAAAACTTATCTCCTTCACCGAGACTTGTGCCAGCACACTGCCCAGTATTAGGTTCTTCTTTCACAGTATTTTTTTTACATAATGGCGCATCTTCCTCATTTTGGACTGTGTCTTCTACGTCATCGGACTCCGGCTCTGTTTTGACACTCACCGAAGCGAACTCCATCGGTTTTGTATACAAATGCAATATTTCGGTATGATAATTATTATTCTACTGAAATAGGTACGGCAAACTGTTATAATCGAATTTTTCGCAATAGTTTATTGTACAAGAAGTCGATTTAATCCTTATTTCTAGCAAAGTTTTCGTTTTGATTTGTTTATGAAAGTTAGATACTTCCACTTTAGGTACGCGAAAAAAGAATTCATATCCGAGCTTAAATTCATACAATAATCATCGACGTATTTACTCAGTATACCTTTTAAATGGTAATTTAATACTATGAAAAGATTATTAAACGCTCATTTTGACATGTAAAAACAAACACCCATCCAATGCCCTAAAACTAGCGCTAGGAGCTGTCAAATTAATGAAAAACGAAATGACGTTTATCAGGCTGCCATAATATTGAGAAAGATGAATGCTGCCAGTCGTAGATTTATTTTTAACGCACCTAAAGTGTGATAAACTCACTGAAAGATTGTTGCCATTCTGAGTTTTTTTTTGTTGGAATAATTTTTTTATTTTATAATGAAAATAAAAGTAATGTTACCAGCTTTACCATTCATTAAATTCTTTTTGGGTATTTAAGCAATTACAAATTAAAATTACAAAAGTCGCTTAGTTGAAAGCAAACTGCGAAAATATGAGAATTCTTCTTTCCTTGCATATTATAACGCAAAGTAATATATATAATGTCATAGTGCTTAATTATTATAATAATTTATTTCTACTAATTTTTATTAAAGGATAATAATTCTACTACAGTTTACCCAGATTTTAAAAATTTAAACAAGTGATCACCAAAGATTATTTGTGATCAACACGTATTGCCATATTATAAGAATAATGTAAAAAAATATAGGGAAAATCGATAACGGTCGGATGTACGAAAAAAAAAAAATCGTTTTTTTTTTTTTTGTAGGACACTACAAAGTATACAAAGCATTAAAAATAAAAAATATGCCATGAAAAATAAACTTCATCTTATATTATAAAAATGTGTTTCAGGAAAAAGAGTTTTATGAATCATAATTTATTCATCATCTACAAACTTTTGTCAACGGGATGAATCAGAACTACGTAGTGACACATACTGTAGAACTATATACTAACTAACTAACCATCACACCATTTCCCCGAAGGGGTAGGCTGAGAGGATAGAACGCCACACCACTCTGTCCTGGCACACTTCTCTTGCTTCTCCACATTCATACATCTTCTCATGCACGCACGTCGATTATATCCGACTTCTTACATGCCCACTTTCAAGCACTTGTTTTACTTGATTTATGCCATGTCTTTCTCGGCGTTCCTGGATTTCTACATCCAGGCAACGGATAGCAACGACGATTTTTTTTTCACTTTATTTTTGAATACAAGCCTTTTATTAAACTATAAAATAAAAAACAATTATTTATAACAATTTTTATTATTATTTATAACATTTTACAAAAAAAATAACAATGTTTAAAAACATTTATATTCTGAACGGGGTCAATGATTACTTAGAAATGCATTTGAATACTCAACTGTACATTAAACTCATGAAAGGATTTGAATATTTATAAAAATACTGTTTTTTTTACAAAGAATCTCATTCATCAATAAAAGAAAAATTGATTTTCAATAAACTAGGCCTGCCTAGAGATAGGTAATATATTGAAAATTGAACAATCCTTACAATGGACTACAAAGGAGGGGTAGATAAAAAATTTCAAAAATCACAAAATCATTGCTGTATCATCCATTTGTAAATCTTTATTTTTTTAGTGCTTTCACACAAACATCATTGTATAGATTACGCAGAGAACATCATAGTCTAAGCTCAAATCGAGAGGCGCACAGTTTACACCCGCGCTGTGCAAGCGAGTTCTGATCTTTATCTGATAATTATAAGTAAAAAAACGATCATTTAAAGTTAGGGTTATGTAAAAATTGGTCAGGTCACATTTTACATAAAGCCTTAACAAAATTTCAAAATGGTCGCCATGTAAAACGTTATGATCTTGCTACAATTTTGTGATTTTTACATTTTTTTTACGCTTGGAATTTTGTTAACAAGCAAATACAGGGTGTAAAAAACTTGTAGTACAACCCGAAAACTAGTGAATCTACATCGTATTTGGAGACGATTGTGTAATATGATTTTTTAAACTGAGCTTGAAAAAAAAAAAATTTTCTCACAAAAGTATGTCAGATTAAGTAGAATTGCTCAAATTCTTATTAAAACACGTTTTTAAATTTTGTTTTCTTTATGGATAGTATTAATTTGATTAAATAAATGATATTTGATAACAATTTGCAAAAAAAATCAACTTCGTACTCAATTTTCTCAAAAACTATGGGTCAAATCAAAAAATTTTATTCTTTAAAATCGACTCCAAATATGATGTAGATTCACTGGTTTCCTGCTTGTACATCGAGTTTTGTTACACCCCTGCATATATAAATATCGTAATATATATGCTCTTAATTCTCATTGTACTTTTATATTTTTACATTTTATATACACAATAGTACTTAGGTACATTAATTGAAGATTATATTGTCGATGACTGATAAAACCGACTATGTGGGAGTCTTCGAAAAAGAATTTCAGAGAAGTGGCATTCCATACTTGAAAAATACTACCGTGTCTAGTGACAGTTCAGACAATGTGCGAGTTCAGCCATTACGGGCTAACATTAAATTACCATTGACATCTTAACAGAGAAGAGAAGTTTGGAAAGGAATATGGATACTTTGCTTACAGTACTTTGACTGCTTAATGTCAAACAATATTATTTACACATAGCAAAATAATTATTGGATTAATTATTCTCAAAAAATTGTATGCCAATATATTATATGTACTTTTAAGATCAGCAAACATCAACCATATTGAGATCATCATTATCGTATCCGCTCCCTACGTGGAGCATATGGATTCCACAAACTGCCTCCAAGCCAAGCGAACAGCCCCGCACATCCTCTCAGGTCAGGTCCACGCAAACTGCCGACGGATTGTCAACAGCGGACGTCCAGGACGCCGAGAACCTGATGCCTTGTAAAATAGGCAAGCATGGTGGCGGCTCTCGGAGGCATACGTAGTATGTGGCCTAGCCAGCCGAATCGCCTACGCCGGTTGACAGTAGATACCAAGGGTTGCTGTGTTCCGTACAAAGTCAAACCGCCGCACACCTAATATTCTTCTAAGATGCCTATTCTCAAAACTCAGAAGTCTGCTATTTTGGGCCCTGTTTATTGGCTACTGGCATATTGAGATTGAGAGATTTAAATTTAGTGTAAACATGTTTTTGGTTAGAATTCCTAAAAAAAATTTTTGTTTGACACTAAGCGGTCGACTTGTGATCTGTCATTGCCTGGGTTAAGCGCCCAATCACCAACAGCGACTTATTATGTTTAGTAAGGCAGTTAGCTCATATGGAATGTACAATTTTATAATAATATTCAACAGACCAAGAGACAAATATAAAAAATCACAATTACAATGTGTGTTCATCAAATCACTTGAGAAAATAATCGTTCTCACTGGGACTTGAATCTGATTGCCGGTCGGGTGCTGTTTCTGCTAAGCTAGATGACCATAGTTGGGAGGCGAACCTGCAACCCTATGCGTGGTAGCCCCGTGCGCTAACCACTGCACCACGAAGCGGGCATTTCAATATAATAGGTTTAGAGTAGTATATCGTCGATGAAAGAACAATACCGACATTTCAAGTGACTTTTTTATTAAATTCGATACAGAAACGAATTCCTCCTACATCTGTTTATTTAGTTCCTAATATATCCGCCGGATGTCGCACGTAGAGGCAAAGAATTAATACCAGCCAACTGACATCCGTTCAATTTTGTATGAAATACCGCATCTTCAATATTAACCTAACAAAATCTATCACTGGCCGGTCTAAATTATTGGCCAATTGAACATCTTCAGGCGTCTTCTAGAGTAAGCAATAAAGCTCGGTAGGGCCTAACCTACACTAATAAAAAAAGATTGCCATAAAAAAAATGCTTTGCAATCTTCTCAACAGATGACACCAGCATAGAAAAATTCTGTAAAGCGGAATGACGAAGACAATTTCAATATACAGTAGTTCCAAAATTTGTCATATATGGTTATCAGATGATGGGCGGAATGGGGAATGTTGTAGTACGTCAAGTGGCCACTCAACCCCAGCAATGACAGGTCATAAGCCCTGTGAACGCCTAGATAACCCACATTCGTTTCCAGAGTTTCTCTGTCTCTGTTGGGATATGAATAATATATAAATTATTGGCGTTCGGACGGTATTGCTATATGTGTAAAATAAAATATTCACAATTAAGGAAAGAGGCTAACTCTAACCTGAGCATGTACAGTTTGATGTTTCTTAAGCAAACTTAACACCATGAAATTATATCCGCAGTCATCGCATACAAACGGCTTTTCGCCCGTATGTATTCTCTTGTGGGTGGAAAGGTGCTGCAAGTCTCTACACGCGTATCCGCACATCTCACACGTGGGCGGATCCGGCCCAGCGTGCTCCATCTTGTGCCGGTTCAATTCGTCGATTCGCGTGCAAGTATACGGGCATTTGTCACACGTGTGTATCTCAATCTTCCCGTGCGTGCGTTTGTGCTTCTTCAAGTGGCTCATCTGCCTCGATCGGTAGTCGCAGCGATCGCAGGCGTACGGTTTCTCTCCTGCATGCGTCATCTTGTGCAGCTTCAGATTGCCGGGGCGCGCGCAAGTGTATTCGCAAACGTCGCATTTGTAAGGCTTCTCGCCGCTGTGTATTAAGCTGTGCTCCTTCAGGCTTCCCTGCTGGATGCAAGTATACGGGCACAGGTGGCAAGCAAACGGTCGTATGCCGGAGTGCGTCAGTTGGTGCTTTCGCAGTTTGCTAGGCCGGGAGCATGTGTAGACACACTGATCGCAGCGGTACGGGGAAAGCCCAGCGTGTACCAATTTGTGCTCCCTTAGTACGCTGCTTCTAGTGCAGGCGTACGGGCATATGTCGCATTTGAAGGCCTTGCCACGTTGATGATTGAGCCGGTGCCTTCGCAGGCTGTCCATGAGGGCGTACGTGTTTGGGCACATGTCGCAGTGGTACGGTCGTTGGATTTTTTCCCTGTGATTGGCTAATGGCTCTTGATTCGATTGGTTTTCTTCTTCTTGGTTGGGTTCTAGCGCCTGAAATAAAGTTATATTTTTAGTAGACGTATGCACTTTAGTTATTTACTCACATCTTAGTTAATCATGTTTGAGTAATATGCCAGAACTTGAAAGATTGATGTCACCAACATATATCTACATCACAGTTGTGACGTGGACAGGATGGTAATTGGTCAAATATCTTTGATAATCACACACAGGTGACAACTGAGACACATACAAGTAAATACGTTGGTGATCGCAATGCTGACATACATTTTTTGATTCCTTTCCCAGGTCTGGAAAAGAAGATTATCCAGTATATTGTTATTATAATTATTGGATTATAGGCAAGCAGCTTATAGTGACTATTTGTATTGTTTGGTTCGGGCGGAGTAAATTTGTTGTGGACAGTGTGAAGCGAAGCATGGAGTTGGAAAAAAAAGGACAAAAGTAGATTAAATGCTGTTGAAATGCGATCTGATAGTGTGTGATAGATACCTTAATGTCGAAATTAGAGCAGAATGCAAGGCTGAGAAAAAATTAAGAAAGGTCTTTTACGATGGTTCAGCTCACATGAAAGAACGGCTAAAAAGATTTATGATGCGAGCGTTTCTGGATGTAGAAGTCGAGGAAGGCCGAAAAAGACATGGCATGATCAAGTACAACAAATACTTGAAAGTGGTCAAGTGAAAAATCGAATAATCGACGTGCGTGCATGAGAAGATGCATGAATATGGAGGAAAGCAAGAGAAGTGTGCCAGGACAGAGTGGTGTGGCGTTCTGTCCGAAATAGCATGATGGTTAGTTAGTTAGTTACCTCTAGCTTGATGTGCTCCGGCAGGCAGGGCTGCCACTCGGGCGAGGGCGGGGCGTGGGCGGGCAGGGCAGGGGGGGGGAGAGGGGGCTCCGGTACCAGCCTGACGCTGGACAGGCTCAGCACGGGGTGAGATATAACGGGGGTAAAGAGGGCCTCTTCCGGCTGACTTAAAACGTTCCTGAAATAATGATTCATTCTGAAAACACACTGATGGGTTTTTAACACATCGCACACATAGCAAAATAACGTCATAAGTCAAAATAAGTGAACATTGAATATGCTATAACCTTCAAGAATTCACTAGAAGGGGCGTTTCCATACAAATTTTCTAAAGATATACACTTCCTAGAGTTAATTTCATAACACCACTTTATTATCTAATTCTACCGTCTAAAGACTACAGCACTTAGGCGCACTTTACATGGGACAGAAAACTGTACAGTTTCTTGCACAGGTGCAAACTGCCCATATAGAGGAAAGCTGTATGGAATATTGAAAGGTCAGCGCGATGCTTGGCTGACCTGACAGTTAATGATTTTTATGTTAATGTTTAAGTAGATATTGATACATTGAATGCTTTTAAAAACGTAAAAAATAACACATTTACATTTATTCGCCATACCATATTAACAATTTCCTGTGTGCAAACATACAATAACTTACGATCGCACTTAAAAAATATACATGTATATAGCGTGTCTTTTGACAGACTGTACAGTTTTCTGAACAAGACCGACATTCATTTATTTTTATGGCCACCGAGCTTTTTCATTTATTTTATGACCACCTTAACAGACCAATAAAAGAGGGGAACAACATCACAAAACACCCAGATATGAAAATAAACTTTTCTTGTTTTTGTTTGTAAATTGTGTAATTTCTGCAATTATTTCTTTGTGATTCACTGGACTCATTTTGTCCCGTCATAATAATATTTCAATGCTCAATACTTTAAGATAGAAGCTTATGAAATATTCTTTATTTTACAAAGAAATCGGCAGCTAAATCTGCAAATATACACCAAATAACAGCAAAATATTGAAAGGAATATTTCGAATGCCCCTGACAGTTCACGGTCTTGTATTTTTTTAATTTTAATAAAATGGCGACATTATTTGCCGACAGGTGCAGAAAAAATACTGTCAATAAAAACCTGCTTGTCAAAAAAAACGGGGCTTTTTGAAATATAACAATTTTTTAAAAGTCTGCGTAAAGATCTAAGATCTGTTCTAAAAAAATCCCAATGGCTATGATAAGTTTATCATCGGTTTGATCAACCATAAATAGCAATAATTTAAGCAAAATATTGATTTTGAGAGCTTTGATTTATCAAAGGAATACTAAAAATGTCAACCAAAAAAAAGAGGTCGATTTCTGCGATTATCATTTATTTTAACAAACATTTATAATTAAAAATGCGCGTTGGGCGGTTATGGCAGTTTGTATGGCAGTTTGCATAAATATTGTCCGCTTCGTAGTGTAGTAGTTAAAAATCTACATATACATTCGTTCGATTTTATTTTCCCTCTGCCTCTCCAAATGATATGGAATGATTATGCAAAAAAACGGTAAATAAAAAAAAACCTAAATATTTATTGACCAACATGCCCCAAAATGTCAGAAATAAAGTACCTGGTACATGGTATTACTATTAATATTTAGTTACTTTCAATGGATTTAAGATTGAACTGTCAAATGTCAAGTTATGTGTCACCGAAATATTTACCAGTTTTTAATTTGATGTTATTGCAAAAATATAATAAATATTGTCTAACAAAATGGATTTAAATAGGATGGCCAATGATCAAAAACTTATCCTGTGCAGATATTACTTCAAAGGTTCGTAATAAACAACCTCTCGTAATATCAATGTATAACGAGTCTTTAATTAATAAAAATATCGTCTTTACAATACCAAAACCGTAATTTGCAAAAATGATTTTTTTTTAATGTTAAGGTTTTAAGCTCAAAATTTAAAATCAGTATTAAAAATCCGTTAAAATTATTATTTAAGTAGCTTAAAATAATAACGAGATTGTTAGCCATGGAAATAATTATAAGTCTTTATAACTGAAATATAGGTTTATAATTTAAATTTCTAAACTCAACATCTCAAATGAAAGTTCTGCAGAACCCCGGTTTTGGCATTGGTCCGACAATATTATGTATTTTAGTTTTTTGAGTGATACACAATATCATGAGGTTATACAACCATCACGCCATTTTTGACGGGGTAGGCAGGGAGGATAGAACGCCACACCACCTGGCACACTTGCTTTGCTTCCTCCACATTCATACCCAATTATTCTGACTTCTCACATGTCCACTTTGCAGTACTTGATTATGCTGTCTTTCGGCCTTCCTCATCTACGCTAGTAATTTAAGCATGTTTTTTTTCAATTTCCTGAACTTTTTCTGTTAAAATACTCACTAAGATTTGAAATTGGACAACTGATAAACGAATGGTACGGATGATTTCATGATTTTGTATTAAAACAACAAAAAAAGGTTTATGTTTGTGAGTGGGAGAGGCGGTGTGTATCATAAAATAGGAGCTAGATCATAAAAAAAATAAATATACATTATACAAATAGACACTCCGACGCATGAAAAATATAAAACTACCATTTACTGACCGAAAAAACAGTAATCTGTAATCTCGGCCGGTACAACACCACATAAATGTCGGTAACAGCAAACTGTGTAATATCTGCCGAGAGCGGCTTATTTAATACTATTCTATGCGTAACTGTTTTATCTGCCAGCAACAGCTAGTTTCATATTTTGCGTTGCGTCGGAGTGTCACTCAGTACAGAAGGAACCTGTTTTTAGTTTTCTTCTTGAATCATCTGTTTGATTGTTGTCAACTAACAAATTTAATTAGTATACGAGTGCCTGGTCGAGTTACCCATAGTAATGCACTATTTTACTGCAGCCTATAATCGACAAATTACAGTGCAAACTCATCTATACGACGAATGCACACACTGGCAAACAAGTATGCTAATAATATTGATGTTTTCAACACTAATGTAGTGCATTTTAGGGAACAGTGTCTGGATGCCATCTCTGGCGGTAATGAATAGCTACACACTGTGTAACATTTAAAAACGTCTATGTAAAAGCCCTATGGGCGTTAAAACAATAAAATAAATAAATAAATATTGTAATACAACGGCGTACTGTATATTGTTATGATTGTCGCCGATCACAAATAATTGTCCAATGTTTTATTTTTAGTTGGGTTCCTGTTTCTCCCCTTTGTGTGGGCGGTGAATGCGTGTTGGTTCTTCTCTGAGGGTTTCCGGAAACCAGTTTACGATGAACAAAAGCAGATTAAAAAATGTAAGTTTCACCATTACACTTGCACCGATGTAAGAATGATCGCACGAATGATCCACGAATACTAAACTGCACTAATGTAAAAAACTAAATTTTGAAATCACTATTTTGATTTTGGTAATGTTTCATTAAAACTGATTTTTTTTAAAATATAATATCTCGACATGGGAAAGAGATAGAAACACGTTTCTTGAACAGAAATGTGGCAGTCGGTGTGAGCTATAACGTGGTATTCTCAGTTCATTTTTGACAATTTAAAACTTAGGTCAGTATAGCATTCATGGTGAGAAACGGTTTTGGAACCAATTTTGTCGTTTGGAACTATTATTAGGAACTATTATTTGAATTCAGGCCTATTTTTTTTTGGTGCAACCAAAGATATGCTACAAAAATCCCCAAATTATTGAAAAATATGCCATATAACAGTAGATTAAAATCTCAAAGGACTCACATCATTGAAAGAGCGACGGAAGAGAGGGGATTTAATTGAAACTTACAAGATACTAAATGATAACTATGACTGCCCCCTGCACGAGATGTATTAAATAAGTCCCTACACCAACCTATGGGGCCACAAGCTTTATCGTCCCCAATTCCACCTCAACCCTAAGAAAAACTTCCTTTCCAGAAGGATGGTTTCAGACTGGAACAAATTGCCAGGCCTAGTTGTCCACTTCACTACAGCCAACCAGTTCAAAAATTGTTTAGATGCAGAAGGCAGACAAAAAGCAGTACTTCTTCCATTAAAAATTCTTATAAATAAGAGCCGAAATGCTGGTGTGTTTCCCGAACATTTTAAAATAGCTAAAATCATCCCTGTCAAATGTAAATTATACTATGTAAAAAAATAAAAATTTAAAAAATGATATAGGCGCACCAGCAAAAGCTGCCTGCATATAATAATAATAATAACCAGGCCTTATACAGCTATTGTTTACTTGTAGATGTGATCTGGTCGGCGATTGGAGCCGTGGTGTGGGCGGCCATAATCGCCACGTGGGTCTCCATGTACCAGCTCAACCGAGCCTCCTGGGGCAGCTTCGGGGACGAGATCAGCTTCATCATTCCAGTCGGCAGGGCGTAGTCTTGCCACAACTTATTTATAATATTTCTTAATAAATACTTGTATAAAAATTTACTTTTTTTTTTATTTTACCTACTAAAAATAAGGTCTAACCACACACTTATCCCAAGGGTGTTTCCATCTTTGACTTTGAATGACCAGAAATGTGGAGTGGTGATTTTTTTTTTTTACCACGACAACGCCCCAGCCTATTCAACTCTCGGAACTCGCGAATTTTTGGCCGAGCCCTCGATCACTGTTATTCCCCACCCACCCTACTCACCTGACCTTGCTCCTTCTGACTTTTCTTATCCCCAAAACTAAAAAGACCTTTGAAAGGAAAAAGATTTGAGTCGATCCACATTAAGATAAATGCGACGAAGGAGCTGATGGGCATAGAAGCGTTCCAGTACTGTTTTAAAAAATGAGAGCACCGTTGGGATATGTGTGTGGGTAGAAGAGGGGAGTACTTTGAAGGGGAACCATAAATGTAACTCTTAAATAAAGAACATTTTGGTGTTTTATTTATTGAACAGGCCTACATGAAGAGGAAACAAAATTGAGGACCTTGCATAAATAGGTGGGCAGGTTCAAATTTCAATAATTATGATGGTTAGTTAGTAAGCAACAGAAATTGCGGGCGCTACGAGGAAAAGCTCTTAAATAATACAAAATGTGATCTTATAATATGTGTTTTAAACATTATCAACAAAAATAAATATTACATTCAGTTCAATATGCTGTATCATCCATCACATTAGACGATTCATCTGCGTATTCATTATCTCCTCTGTCAATAGTTCCATTGGGTTCTGTTTCTCTCTTAACAAATCCAAAGTCCACCAAATGGTCTTCTATTTTGTTGATTTGTTCGTTCATGGCCTGGATGTCTTGTTCCGTGTGTCCAAACTCGTTTTGGGCGTTGGAATTCAAGTGTCTTACTTCTGAGACCATTTTGGACATTGTCTGGTCTATTTCTTCCAGTTCTGATATTAGATTTTTCATGTATTGGAGGGAGCGTTCCGACACTTCTGAACTAGCTATAGAAAATATGAGTTTCGTCTTCATATCGAGGTTTCGCTCTAATTCTTGGATTTCGCCCTCAATTGTCTCAGCGTGACTTTTCAAACGAGCGAACATGGCAAGATTCTTTGACTTAATAAATAAGAAACTTCACAATTAGTTGGAGCATAAATTTTAAACACTTTTTCTGCAATTATCTGGTGAACATGTAGAGTTTTTAATTAAGAAATCAATCTTATCTTATTTTAATGTTTGAATTTGTACAAATTTCGAAGTTTTGAAACGTCAAACGGTTAGCATCGTTAGCATAGATGAAAAATATGACAAATGTTCCCAAAACTAAAAATTCAAAATCGGGAGAAAATAGGCTTAAAAATCGGGAGATTTATACGTATTCATAATCGACGCTTCCTTTCCTGAATTTTGTATCCAATCCGTAAAATGGTACAAAAATTCCCCTGAAATCCTCAAATATGGAAGAAAACCCGTAGAGGTCTAAAAAAAAAAAAAGACTTTGACCTTTGATAAAATCGGGAGAATTGGAGGTCTTTTATCGTATCCAACATTTAACAAAAAGGTATTAACTAAAAGAACTTAAAACGCGAATTACTCACTTTTTGAGGATGCAGGAACGATATCACAAAATACCAGAATTAAGAAAACATCTCAATAGGCCAGAGGATCCAATAACAGGAGAGGCACGATATCACAATACACGCAGGCTTGAGAAACCACCTCAACAGGCCATGGGGGGCAATAACAGAGGGATAATATTAATAGTAATCTTACGCATGGGACCACAACGTTTTATTGATAAAAAATATACTATAACAATATTAAAAAATATATTGCCAATTTTGCAAAATGTCAATCTTTGTGCTAATTGTAAAATCAAATTATGTTGGCACTTGACGTTTACACACAGAAGTGAACTTTCGTAAATATTGACATCTACATGCAGGGCCTCTGACAGCCTTGTAGTTTGAGCTTACAATAATGAAGAACATAATTTTTTCACCATATTTAGCTGTTAGTACTTGGGAAACTTTGTGCTCCCCTTAAGCTTCAAGTCCCACCATACCTTGATTCTACATACACGGGTATTATTAAATAATAAATCATATTATTATTATATTAATAAATCAATAATATTATATAAATAATAAATAAATAATATTATAAATTTTATAACTGTCACCTGTCACAAGGCCGAGCCAGTGGCGTACGTTATTCTAGAACGATCCATTTTCAGTCGCCATTTTACTTTCGGTGCATTCGGATATGCAAAAGTGGTCGCTCGTATTACTTCGTTATCGTCGATGCAGACGATGTTTGATAGTGATGATTCAACGTTATATCCATTGCGGATTATTGAAATTATAATAACAACGGGTTATCTAAACGCACAAACACTTTTCCGACATGAGGTTTTTACTTATTACTTTTTTGAAGTATTTACTTTAAAATATTTTCGTAATCAAAGTAATAGTGCTGTTAAGTGACCAAACTTCTGTGGGAAATTGTTTTTTTTCGTACTACGGATTATTTCGATTTTGGAGATCGGTGAGTTTAACATTTTATTATTGTTGCATAAAATGAAAAATTATCATGCAATTACCAAGGGGTATAATTTTTTAATGTATTAATATTTATTTAGTTTTACGTAATTTACATAGACTTACATAGACGTACATTTATTTATTTAAAATTTAAACTATTATTCATTCTTATCTTATGTTAGGTCAAGACCTAAAACATAATACATTTTTTAATGTTGTATTCTTATACTAAACTCTACATTTTAATAACCACTCGAGCGACCATTAGCCACGAAACTGGCGATTTACGAAAACGTCAGATTGTACATGAGAACATTAGCCACCAAAGAGGCTTTGAGTTAGCGAATTTTTTCAGTTAATAGATCGCGAGTTTTTTCAGTAATTTAGTTAATTTTTATTTGATGTTCTGTACATTTATCAATTTATAGTACCTTAGGGTATTATTTAAAAACCAATAGTTTCTCAATTGTATACCTCTTGATTTTCGTGATAATTTTGAATTTATTCGCAAATTGCGTAAATTTTTCCGAGCGGCTAGCCGCGCCGAATTTAGAGCTTCATAAAACAATACATTCACATATTTTTTATAATAAAGTTATGTCAATGTCTTTTTTATTCTTTTCTCTTTCTGTAAATATAATTTTCAATCCTAAATTTTATTTTGTAGACAAGATTAGATGTTTATAAAGAACAAAACTGTCATGTCGCGAGCATACAATACTTTGTTTAATTTATTGACTATTTGAAAAATCATTATAGACTAGTTGATGTTTTACATAAACTTCAGATAATACTGTACCATTTGATAATACTGTCTCAGCATCTATTTGATGTATATTCAATAAACTATGGATTGAATTTAAGTTTTTTATCGATCGTTACTCCTAAATACTCAATTCACTTCATTTATTTTTTCATTGTCAACTAAAATTGTTGGTATTGATTCGTTTGCATTAAAATTTTTCTTTTGATTGAAATGGTGCAAAGGGGTTGATATTCTAAAGCTAGTAAGGATTGATAATTTGATGCATGAAGGGGTTGATATTCTGATGCTTGTAGGGGTTGATATTCTGATGCAAGTAGAGGTTGATATTCTGATGCTAGTAAAGTAGGGTTGATATTCCAGTGCTAGTAGGGGATGATATTCTGATGTTCTACTACTACTTTCCCTTATCCGCACCCAATGGCATTGATACACCAAGTGAATTCTGATGTTAGTAGGGGTTTATGTTCTGATGCAAGTAGGGGGTGATATTCTATTGCTATTAGGGTTGATATTCCAGTGCAAGTAGGGGTTGATACTCCAGTGCATGTAGTGGTTGATATTTTAGTGCTAGTAGCGGTTGATATTCCAGTGCTGGTGGGGGTTGATATCAGTGCTAGTGGGGGTTGATATTATTGTGCTGGTAGGTGGTGATAAACGTATGCTGGTAGGGTATAATGCTCATTACTATTACTACTTTCCCCGCAAAGGTGCATTAGTACACCAAGTGTAGTGATCTTGATCCTTTGTTACACGAATGCAAGATGATCAGTCTTACTCTTCAGCGCTAGTCCAAGGTATCATATATATGAAATATTTACAGCTACATTTAATTCAACAAATTATAAACTCTTAATATAACTTTAAAAGAAAAACTGATTTTCTAAAGTAAAACTAAAATAAAAATTCCTTTTTTAAATAATAATTATTTATAATATCGTTTAATACAAAGTATGTGTTGTGTCGTGTGTGTACCTGTGTGGTGTTGTAATTGTGTTTATTTTTTTTATTTATAACCGGTTTGATACATAGTGAGCGTTGCGTTGTGGTCACGAGTCGCCTTTTTTTCTGAATTGAAAATAAAATGAATATTTAATTTAAATTAATTCATTGAAAATAGCGTAGGTACATTAAAATATGCTGTAATAAAAAATGTGCTCTAATATCAACATACCATATTCATATGTTTATCTTTACAATATAATATTATAAATAATTTACTTATACACTCACATCATGTTATTTATCATATATAAACATTCACTTAATTTTTTTTTTCTCATCTATTTTCTTCCCCATTTCACAAAAAACATTTACCGCCTTAAAGAGCACTGAATTTTGGGACGTACTGTTTTTTCCCAACGGTAACCTAGTTTTTTCTTTATCTCTTGGGTTGTGTCCGTGTTGTGATTGATGATCAGTATTTATTTTTCAGAGTTCTTATTAGAGTTAATAATTTTAAATTTTATTTAAAAGTACTTATTGCTTACAAGATAATATTATTTGTAATTTCTTTAATATAAGCTTTATTTTGCATATTTATTTCCTTTCAAAATAATTCTTAAAGCTTTGTTTTGAATTACAGGTACTACAGGTCTGGGACCCCGTGCCTAGTGACAGCCCGCCGCTACTCAGTGGGCTAATTTTAATAATAAATAAATTAAAGTATTTTTTAAAATTTTTAATCTAGAGTCAGTGCGTGTGTTTTTTTTTCATAAGTAATTTTATCTTTCTTTTCTCATTGGCTTTCCTTCCATCCTGCCTTGCTGACGTCACTGTAGCTCCTAGGGCCCCTTATTCGGGCTCGTATCCGTTGCTCCGCCCCTCAAATGCCCTCGCACAGTTGAGGCTCCGCGCGTCTTCCGTTAGACTACGACCTAACCAGTCCGTAGCTGTAGTACACAAGGTTCTCTTGACATGTGAGGGCATTTGAAGCGCCAGATACTCCCCGCTGCGGGCGAAGCTTATAAGCTTCTATAAGCTGATATGCTTCTCCCAGGTCAGTTCCGAGTATCTGGCCAGCGTTGGCGACGAAGCTATATAGTAGCCCGCATCCGAGTATCTCGCGGGCCAAGCCCTCTGTAGGGTTAGGCCTGATGTGGTTCTCGGATGCGGCGCGGCTGTTAGCGGCGACGAGATCGGCCCATTGTGGCGGCAGTGGCGCGTATGCTTGGCCTGGTATCAGGCAGGTCAATGTCAATATAAAAATAAACATACTAAACACCATTTCACTTCGTAAGTGAATCTCAAAAAAGTGTATTCTTTTCAAATTGTCAGTAAAAATCCTTGTTAAAACCCGATTAAACAAAAAGTGTGTGTATTGAAGAAGAAGATGGATGGAGAAGAAAAAGAACACCGACACCGCTGCCGGCAACTTGGCCATTAGCCACGTTGCTGGCGGCTAGAGGCGCTTATGCTTGGGATCATCAGCCGTGAGTTTGATCTTAAAATTATAAGTAGAGGGCATTAGAATCTTTGCATGTCATTTCAATAATGTGAGGTATATGTTTTTTTTCAGGGTATTTTAATAAGATTATGTTTTAATTTTTTGTCTATTTCAGGTTATTTTAATTTGATTATCTGATTAAAAAAAAATTTTTATTTTGTGGAATCCATATGCTCCACTGAGGCAGCAAACATGGAATTCTTATGTTGATTTCAATCAATTTTTTGTTTGTGGAATCCATATGCTCCACTCAGGCAGCAGACATGGAATTCTTATGTTGATTTCAATCATTTTTTTGTTTGTTAAATCCATATGCTCCACTCAGGAAGCAGACATGGAATTCTTATGTTGATTTCAATAATTTTTTTTTTTGTGGAATCCATATGCTCCACTCAGGCAGCAGACATGGAATTCTTATATTGATTTCAATCAATTTTTTTGTTTGTTAAATCCATATGCTCCACTCAGGCAGCTGACATGGAATTCTTATGTTAATTTCAATATTTTTTTTGTTTGTGGAATCCATATGCTCCATTCAGGCAGCAGACATGGAATTCTTATGTTAATTTCAATTTTTTTTTTGTTTGTGGAATCCATATGCTCCACTCAGGCAGCAGACATGGAATTCTTATGTTGATTTCAATCAATTTTTTTGTTTGTTAAATCCATATGCTCCACTAGGGAAGCTGACATGGAATTCTGATTAAAATCAATTTTTATTTTGTGGAATCCATATGCTCCACTCAGGCAGCAGACATGGAATTCTTATATTGATTTCAATCAATTTTTTTGTTTGTTAAATCCATATGCTCCACTAGGGAAGCTGACATGGAATTCTGATTAAAATGAATTTTTATTTTGTTTGTTTTTTGTGGAATCCATAAGCTCCACTCAGGCAGCAGACATGGAATTCTTATGTTGATTTCAATATTTTTTTTGTTTGTGGAATCCATATGCTCCACTCAGGCAGCAGACATGGAATTCTTATGTTAATTTCAATCAATTTTTTTTGTTTGTTAAATCCATATGCTCCACTAGGGAAGCTGACATGGAACTCTGATTAAAATGAATTTTTATTTTGTGGAATCCATAAGCTCCACTCAGGCAGCAGACATGGAATTCTTATGTTGATTTCAATAATTTTTTTGTTTGTTAAATCCATATGCTCCACTAGGGAAGCTGACATGGAATTCTGATTAAAATGAATTTTTTATTTTGTGGAATCCATATGCTCCACTCAGGCAGCAGACATGGAATTCTTATGTTGATTTTTCAATCAATTTTTTTTGTTTGTGGAATCCATATGCTCCACTTAGGCAGCAGACATGGAATTCTTATGTTGATTTCAATCAATTTTTTGTTTGTGGAATCCATATGCTCCACTCAGGCAGCAGACATGGAATTTCTGATGATAAAATCAATTTTTATTTTGTGGAATCCATATGCTCCACTCAGGCAGCAGACATGGAATTCTTATGTTGATTTCAATCATTTTTTTGTTTGTTAAATCCATATGCTCCACTAGGGAAGCTGACATGGAATTCTGATTAAAATGAATTTTTATTTTGTGGAATCCATATGCTCCACTCAGGCAGCAGACATGGAATTCTTATGTTGATTTCAATCAATTTTTTTGTTTGTTAAATCCATATGCTCCACTCAGGCAGCAGACATGGAATTCTTATGTTAATTTCAATCAATTTTTATTTTGTGGAATCCATATGCTCCACTCAGGCAGCAGACATGGAATTCTTATATTGATTTCAATCAATTTTTTGTTTTTTAAATCCATATCAATTTTAAAATTTTTTTTTTGTGGAAATCCATATGCTCCACTCAGGCAGCAGACATGGAATTCTTATGTTAATTTCAATCAATTTTTTTGTTTGTTAAATCCATATGCTCCACTCAGGCAGCAGACATGGAATTCTTATGTTAATTGAAATAATTTTTTTGTTTGTGGAATCCATATGCTCCACTCAGGCAGCAGACATGGAATTCTTATGTTGATTTCAATCAATTTTTTTTGTTTTGTGGAATCCATATGCTCCACTCAGGGAAGCTGACATGGAATTCTGATTAAAATTTCAATATTTTTTTTTTGTGGAATCCATATGCTCCACTCAGGCAGCAGACATGGAATTCTTATGTTTGATTTCAATATTTTTTTGTTTGTTAAATCCCATATGCTCCACTAGGCAGCTGACATGGAATATTGATTCAAAATGAATTTTTTTTTTGTGGAAATCCATATGCTCCACTCAGGCAGCAGACATGGAATTCTTATGTTGATTTCAATCATTTTTTTTGTTTGTGGAATCCATATGCTCCACTCAGGCAGCAGACATGGAATTCTTATGTTGATTTCAATCATGCTCCTCTAGGGAAGGCTGCATGGAATTCTGATTAAAATTCAATTTTTTTTTGTGGAATCAAATCATACAGAAAAATTTTTTTTAATTTTTTTTAAGGATTTTAACACTAAACAGTCTTTATTTAAAACAATTTTTTTAACCATTTAAAAAATCCACAGAATGAATTTAAAAGTGGGATTAACAGTGGGAAAAAAACGAAAATTTTTTTTTTTAAAAATTTTAAACACAAAATTTAACTTTAAAATTAAAATTTCCCCAAAAACCCGAATGT
>JAGVSP010002936.1:0-33617 GCA_022494985.1 Micrasema minimum
GATTATAAACAAATGCGCTACGGAACAAAGAAGATGATTTAGATTTATGATAATGGCTTCCTCTTTGCTTCTAGTTCTCACACTTATATCACAACTCTCACATCACATGAGACTGTTATCCTATTATCATCTCATATCTAACGCTTTCTATTCTTATTTTGACTACTTTTAACCATTTAGTTGTGTAATTTTATTAAAAAAAGAATCGTTGACATTTCAAATTTGTATTCACTATTCTTTAAATGATTTTTGGTAATTAAAGCATTAAACAGTAAAGATTCTTGCTCCGAAGACATTTTGCACAACAGTTTAAATATTTAGAACCTCTGAGGAAATCTTAGCGTATATGGCATTTTAATATTTTTCTGTTAATGTAGGCAAGAAATATTTAAAGACTCAAAAGAAGATTTGAAATCTAAGTTTTGCAATAAATTTATCGCTCAGCATGTTCTCATACACAGAATTAGGAAAATTCCTTCTTGTGTTCTTATAGGTATCAGCAATGCAATCACCAACGTACCCGTAGATATGTAGCAGTTGTGATGCGTATATGGCGGTAATCGATAAAATCGCTAATAATTTATTGATTTCTGACACAACTGCGATATATTATGTATCTACATGTTCATATGTTGGTGATCGCAGGCCAGAAATACGTAAAACAGAAAAAAAACTATTATTAATTCATTATTTTTACAGAAAACCTGAAATATTTCTGTTTTAAAGTAAGGAAATTTTGTAGGGAGTGAAATATGATTGCCTGTCTTTGCCTAGGAATTTCACTCGTGAATTTCATGACCCCAGAGCTATCCATTAAGACTATAATCTACTACATATTATATCCACTATCCAACTAGTTAAAATGTAAACATTTTGAAATTCTCAAAAATATTTGAGTACCTATTACCTTATTCAGGTGGTACAGGCAGTCGACGATAAAAAATCTCGCATTCTGAAGTGTCGCTTGCTACTTTCAGTCCAGCATAGGGCCCCTGGTTACTTCGAAAATTATCATATTCAGTAAAATGTTGATGGTTTCCACGATATCCATTTACTACTACTATGACCTTGACTTCGTTTGAAAGAGTTTTCAAGTTTGACAGTGTCGTCGACGTAAAAATACAGGAGGAAAATATATTATGCTATAAGTAAACCGTTTTCTTTTTTGTACCTCCTGCATAGAAAATTCACCTAAAAGAAGATTGTATCATATTCCTCGTTATCATGAGAATGAAATGCAGATCTTAAATAATGTTAAACGGTGTGTAGTAAAATACTCTTATAAAAATAATATAAAACTGTTTTTAAACATCTCTAACCGGAAACGTGTTTGTAATGGATGATGTCGTGGGAACAAGTTTTCTGAGTCTACGCTACACATTCTATCTATATGTATACTTCCTCCTATCTCATGGTTCCATTAAACGAAAGACCCACTCTAAAAGTACCCTTTCTTTCCCCCTAATTATCTGAACCTTTGTTTAACTTTGTTATGTTCGCGGCACTTTATTGGCGCTATCAAAATAATGCGTAGCCATTTATCCGGACCAAAAGATAGATTCGCTGTTGTATTTTTCTATCGCGTGTTTATCGCCAACGATGGTCTATAAAAGGAAGCTTTAGAGACGGAATATATTTCTCTATTGCTCTTTACTCGTCATAACAGAAGCAACCTTATTTTTGTTTCTTAGAATTTCATATCAAAGTGTGTGGTAGATTCAGTATTTGACAAGCATCTTTTTACGTTAAAAACAATGGAGGTTTAACTATAGTGATAACTATTGATAGAAAATAAACTGAGATAGATGACGCTTACATTTTTATCAAAGGAAAATGAATCAACGCAATGACAGGAATAACCTAATAATAGTCAAAGAATTTTAAATTGACGCCATAAAAATGTATGCGGTGTCGTAAAATAAATAGGTTTGCTATAATAATTAAATAATTATTGTTCCCAAACATTAAAAAATTACTACATTCACGTAATTTACGTTGAAACAAACAATAACCATGCAGTAAGTACCCCAAAAAAATTAATACCAAAGTAATTTGGAGTCAAATGAAGAAAATTTTCTTTGGTTTGCTTTCTAAGCTCGGGTCTGCTACCAGGCAAGCAGAAATAGAGTCGGGTAGACAGAGTTGTAAGGCAATGCGGTCAAATTACAGAGGACCGTTCAGCATGCGTAGCCTCCACGCCCCGCCCGCGCCGCCCAGCGTCTTCTTTCCCAGTAGCGGGGCACTCCGTACTCCATATAGTATAATAAAATACCTCTCCGTCCGCCTTGCCCTCCTGGTAGGAATCGAGAGAAGGCGGAGGGAAACTTGAGTACGGACGTTAATGGTACATAAATTTCGATCTTGAAGGGGTCGGCTATGCCCTTTGACTAGGCCCTTATGCATTTAGTTCCGTATGATAAATTGAACAAAAAAACATGGCGGCTCCTTTGTGGCACTATGGTTGTGATTAACAATGGGTTTATTACGTATTATTTTATTTCGTTTTAATGACGTGAACAATGGGTACTTAAAAATATTTTTTGATGTAAAAGTGAACTTGGAATCGTGATTTCTTCTCACATTAATTTTCCGTTTATCATAAAAATTATATTATGCCTATTATGTAGCCTTTTTACATTAAAAAATGTACGTATAGTAAGGGTGCTATAACAAACTTTAACATATCGCAATCATGTTTATAAAGGATATTGTTTTTAGTGAAATAATTTTTTTAATACCCCAGCATTTTTACTTTGTTTAGAAAAATACATCTTATTCAAATGCGCAGACGTGATATTTTTTAAATATTCGTCCCTGTACGTGGGGTTATACAGAATAGTTAACAAAACGAAGGTGCCATAAATCATCCGTGACGTAAGAGAGCCTATCGGTGTGTATCGAGGTACATGTCCCACGCATGTTAATTTAGGTGATTAAAAGTGTGTAGTAATAATTGATTAGGTTCGTTCTTGACCTACCTGGGCCCGCCAGACAAATCATTATGTAGCCAGACAACACGAGGCACCTATAGCAGTATACATATAGTATGGAGCTCCTTACAACCTATAGTTAGCGTGCGTGGGAGGCAGTGAATCTTGGCTCTAAGCTCACCACGACCGAATTTCACGAAGGGAATCGTAAGTGTATTGAGAACACGTTACGCTATAAACGTGTACACCATACTGTATTGTCCGTCTATCGTAGTACAACGAACGACTTAAATAAAACGTTTTATCATTTGAAAATATTTTGATTTATGTATTTCGAAATAATTTCTCACGAAGATAATTTACAATAATTCATACAGCTCATTATTTCATCTCCTAACGGCCGCAGCGATAGTTTTCTCTATCCATTCTTATCGACTTATCTTTATCGTCGGGTTTATCGCTCTCTCCATCTCTCTTTAATATGACATTCTAATTACGGCGAGATATTATCTATCTCTCTCCCGGGTAAGTAAGGCCAATGATAAGGTGGGCCAATATCTCAGGTAGAATCTCTCCTGCCCTACGCCGCTAGACTTCTTCGTAACATATAATTCAGGAAAGGTGCTCATATATATTTCAGTGTTCCTCAGATAGAGTACCCACTTGCCTTTGTTTCTTGTAACTACCTCAATTCTGAGGCTGTATTTCTAAGAGGTTTATTCCGAAAACAGCGCAAATTTTATGCCCGAAAAATTTCTGTCTCTCTTTTTATTTTTTTATTTATTTATGTTAAATACATAAATAAGTAATTTAAAACAAAAGTGTGTTTCATTGAATAAAATTATAGAAAACTACAAAGTGAGTGCTACAAACATTGAGTTAACAAAATATTATAACAAGCAAAATAAAATCAAAATAAAAACACACTAATATATTAATTACTAATTCTCTCCACATACTGTCTGAGCCACATTATTAGAGCCTCTAATACACTCAGGAAGCCTGTTATATTTCCTACAAGCCAGTTACAGCAGAGACTTTAGAGTCTAAAGTTAAGACCAAATTTTGTAGGTACCATGAGTATCAGGTGGATGTAAATTGTGTCTTCCAATGTCTTGTGTTGTAACTGTGAACATCGCGGTTATAAGTATAGTGAGTATTAGTGTGGGCTACATTACTTTAAGTTCCCTATTTGTAATCAATGCAATGTCTTTTTTAAAAGAATTACGAATAAGTTGGTGATAGTTGTTTTTACTGTTTGTAAACAAAAAATTAAAAAAAATCGAATATCAGAATCAACGTGTTATTTGTTTGATCTCACATCCATATGAGGTGATAAAGCAATAACTTTTACTTTCAATGATTATTGGATAATAATAGTCCTACTTAACACACGCGTTAATGTTTTGTTTGCATAAACCACATTGTTCCATATATTTCACATAGACAGTGCTTAAACCCACGATCATCATTGTTAAAATAATGTTAACTTTAATTCGCGTACATAATATTATGTAGGTAGGAGCTTTACACATACTTTACTGCTACTGTTTGAAGACTTTTTGGGTATAATTTTCGGTCGTAAAAATAAAATTATTAATATAAACAATTTTTAGTAACCATTTGTAGCAGCACTTTAATAAAAAATTTTGAGAATGCCATAAAACCGCACATTTTCAATTTGAATTAATAAAAACAAATATTATTTGAATTTATTTATTCAACGTAATATAAAGAGATAAATCTCTAGGAATAGGGAAAGTACTACAGTGATGGAACAGCCCAGTAATTAGACTTAAATGTCTGCTGAGAATACTCCATTTAACAGTGGTATTAGTTATTGCCATGATGATCTAAAAGTATTGAGAAAAATGAATTTATCATAAAAATTCTGTCATTTCAAACTTAAGACAGGTATTGAGAGGTCTCTCAATGTGGTTTACATACAGATTGTTAGTGCCCGTTTCATGCTTGCGTACCTACCTAATATTAGTACGAATACTATGTGTATGTGGATGTTCGTGTATGACGGTTAGCACTTTATACCGGTATCAGTGCATTCTGGTCAAACCGGTTCGCGTCACGTTCGCGTAAATGTTTACGTCGAAGAAATTTTGCGCGAATTTCAAGGTTCACGCAATAAGCAGATACACGCTTCTCGAGTGCAACCCTACTGACTTTGTGTACTATTAATTTATAGGTACTTCTTCTTCTTCTTTCACCACTAGGATGTGGACATCACTAGATCCCTCCAGCCAGCTCTCTCGCCTCCTCCCACACCAGGCACGCATCTTCACAACTTCAGTTATTGGAGGTTGCTGCGTCCGTTCCCGGACTTCAACGTTGGTTATGAAGTCAAACCACCTAATGCCTAGTATCCTTCTCAGACACTTGTTCTCAAAACTTAACAAGCGAGCATTCTGAGCTTTTGCGAGGTGCCAGGATTCACATCCATCACATTCCACCGGCACAATGCAGAAGTTAAAGGTACAATCAGTTTAAAAATACATAGTAGAGATCTTCAAAACATATTTTATAACTTCCTTGAAAAAATTCAAGTTTATTGTATTATTGGCGAATATTAGAAGTATGTGCGTTTGAAAATAGATCTCACGTTTTGATGAATTTAGACAATAATGATCAGCTTAAGGACTAGGGTCTGAAGCCAATAACGCATTGGACTCTTATCTCTTTCTCCACTTTTAATAGGTACGAAAGATTTATTTATTTCTTTCTTATTTTAGGTATAACCCCGTGCTTAACTGAAATATTTACAAAAAAAAAGTACATTTATATGATATGAATATAATTTGATTGTAAAAAGAATTTTAAATTTTTTTAAAAATAATTATAATAAAAGGAGATTAAGTAATACAATTACAAGGAAATAAATATAATAAAACTGGACAAACGGTAAACAAGAGATATCAAAATAAATATGCATATTAAAAAAAAGTATATAAAGTTCTTCACTTTACCATTTTTGGATTTTAAATAGATGAGCCACCCCTTCCCCACTCCCATGTATCAGCCAGTCGTGTACATTCCTCTTAAACGTATTTAAATTTTTGGAAATCTTAATGTATATTGGCAATATATTAAAGAATTTAGGGGCTAAAAATGTATGATTCCTTTGAGCCATTGTCAATCTAGTGAGAGGGCGAGTATAATTAATCCCTCTAGCATTCTAGTTTCAACTGTTTGTTGTGACCTTAGTTTATCATCTGTCTTCCAAAAATGCATTAATGCTTCTTTTATGTACAGCTGCCGTATATCCAGAACTTGGTAATTACTAAACAGTTCATTAATCGGATATCTTAAGGGCAGTTTGTGTATTACTTTGATTATAGTTTTTTGTACTTTGGAGATGGGGTCTAGTGTAGTAGGAGCTCCACCTCCCCACCATATAATACCATACATAGATTATTAGTTTCATGCATTAAATCTCAGTAAAATTTTAAAATAATACGATTATTTCGATGAACTAATGTTTTAACCGTTCTGTCAATTATTTGTTACCAATTATGAGAGGTGTTATATATTTTTAAACTTTTCTTTAACAATTATTTTCATGGTTCTCGCCTACACAAGCCTGATACAAGGGCAGCCCTTTACCTACTGAAATGCCTGTATATCGGGTCTGTATCGGCCGTAATGCGTGGGCGTCAGTATACCAACGGACATCATTATTTTGGTATTGAGTGCTAGATATCTGGGCCCAGAATGTGGGCAGAGTTATGTGATATGGTTCCTACTATTTGAGAATTGTGGAATCCAGGAATGAAAAAACCCACCTTACTAAGTATACCGTTATTACGTCTATTTTCTAGCACAGTTGATATTTATGACAATACATAAATAGACTTTTAATACCATTATGGATATTCTGATTTGATAAAATAATATCGCAAATATAAAATATGATGATGTGTTTTAAAAAATATCGTAAATCCACACACATTTATGTGAGTGCAGTAGGCAAGTATATACCACATACGAATACCCATAGGTGGAGAATTGAAATTCCATTCACCCATGTGATTTGTAGCTGCAAGACGAAACCTATGAGTAAAATAAACTTATCGAAGTTTACGCTTTCGTAATTTTTTTGTTCGTAAATTTATTGAGTCGGTAATAAATAAATAAAGTTTATTAATTTACAGCGCCCTTGATTATTACATAAGTAAACTTGAGTAGGTATAGAACATAGTAAGGGAGGTTCCACAATACAATAATACCTAGAAAACGACTCAGAGTCATCTGCTGCGTAAATCTATCATTATGTGAAAATATTACCTTTTAACGCGTTTAGTCCTTTATTCTATTTGTTATTATATTCATGTCCCTGAGCTTAGTAGTAAAATAGTATTTTTGACGTAATAAAAAAAAAAAAACGTATTTGTAGTATTGGTGTCCAATTACCATACCCACCTGTCCAATAACTATGACACTCACCCTACGTAAAAAAATCAATGTATGAAATATTGAATGTAATTATCTTTGAATATTGAACATGGCGCTGCGGCATTGAGACAAGCGATGGTATTCCATCGATTACACGGGGTTTTAATTTATTTTTGAACCCTTATCCATAGAGCACGTCCCCTTCGGCCCGAGTAGGCCGTGACTCGTGACGGTTTCCGAGATTTATGCCGTTTAATATCCACCCGGGTGCGGGTGGGATCATCTCACTCTCGATAAATAAAAGAGAAACAAAACTCTTAGAAGCTTATGATGCAATAAAACAAACCATTCCCGTCTTATGTTACATTTTTTATCGCAGACACTTAACGATATTAAGGGATATTTTCTTATTCAAAGATGTATTATGCTTTGGTCTGTACTATACTGAGAAAACTCAAGAAGTTATAATTGTACGATAGTGGAACTATAAATACAAGGTGAATCTACATAATATTTGGAGTCGATTTTGTAGATTTAATTTTTTTTATTTGACCCTTAGTTTTCGAGAAAATTGAGTACGAAGTTGATTTTTTTTTTTGCAAATTGTTATCAAATTTCATGTATTTAGTCAAATTAATACTATCCATAAAAAAAAAAAAAATAAAAAACGCGTTTTACAAGAATAATTAAATTCTAAATCACTATGATAAAAAAGTGTTTAAATAAATAATACAATAAAATTATTGTGTTTTGATATTACGCTCACCGTTTATTATATTTACTACTACAACTACTACTCTCCCTTATCCGCACCCAATGGTGCATAGGGCACTACATCGGTACAACAAGTGCAGTGTATATTGATCTTATTATTTCACGAAGGTAAGATGATCAGTCATTCGCTTCAGTACACAGTAACACATGAAATATTAATATGAAAATTACATGTAAATCAATATTTTATGATGGCCCCCTACTGTAATCGAACCCGCGACCTCATGTGCGCTCAAATGCGCTACCACTATGCTACGAGGCGGACGGGGTGGATTATATGTGGTGTTTATTAATTTTTTAATACAACTGAGTGTGCCATGGTAATAATATTTAAACATGCCAAATTATCAAGTTAGTGCTTAGAATAAAGATTTGACTATCACCATTTTTTTCTCCTGTGCATTTTCCTGTGCACTGTGTAGGCCAAGTAGCGTTAATTTAGCCGAATTCTGTTTTCTTCCCGCCCTATTTCCCGCCCTATTTTTCCCGGCTAAGTGACATGACGCGTGACGTCACGGCGGGAACCCACGTCACGTCATGTTTTCATTAAGCCCCTCCAACAGGAAGAAATGCACAAGATTGATTGTTCATTGAATTAAGGAGTCAGGGATCAAATCTTCTGTCAATATAATATCTTATTTAATCCTCGCCTTCCAATATATCGTGCCCTTATCATTTGATGATAAATATAGATGATACCTTGGACACTTAAATCTCGTCCTCATGTAACAAATTATCGAGATAACGCTGCACTTAGTAATGTAGTACCTTATGCAGCATTAGATGCGAATAAAAGAAAATAGTAGTAGTAATAGTAGATATTATGGTCACCACTTTGGTTCCACTTTTAGTGGCCACTTTTTGTGGGGTGCACAGAGAGAAATGAAAGAGTTCTTACAGTTTTTAGTGCACATTTATTACACAGCAGTTACATGAAATGAAATACAATGAAAACTTAACTAATTAAACTAAGATTGACAAGAATTATGAAAATAGAAATGTACGAAATGAATTTAGATTGGCACGCAATTTGGCGGCAAGAAATTTGTTTTAAAAGAAACGTGGAGTCACGATGAAGGCTAAAATGGTTCTCGTCGTTGTTCGGCAGCGTTCGGCGGAGGTCGGTAGATTTGCTTCGTCCCGCGGCGCGCGCGTGACGTATTACTTCCGCCACAATATTTTGAGGACCGAGAAAAAAAAAAAACTTTCTTCAGTACGGCGGAGTTTTCCCTTATACAGTGCATAGGGCATGCATTGGTACACCAAGTGCTGCAGTGGATCTTGACCATTTGTTACATGAAGGTAATATGATCAGTCTTACGCTTCAGCGCCAGTCCAAGGTATAACATATTTAATAATCCAGAATAAAACTGCATTGATTATAATATCTTTTTTATTTCATCAATAATGTATTGAAGCCACAATAGTCTTTTGATGGCTTCCTATGAATTGATCGTTTACCAGCTGTTATGGCGATTTGTAGTCGCACGAATTTCACAATACCTCTCATTATCCATACAATAGGGAAAAATAAATTAAAGGGCTTTGTTGTCCTTTGACAAGATTTTTAAGTATGTAGACTACTTAAAAATATAAGGAAATATAAATGATTAATGATTTATTTATTATAAACGGCACTTTCCTTTTACAAAAATACATACTTACACTTTATACAGTGAAATAAAACAAATATAAATAAAGAAGACAATTCATTAAGTTGTACTTATTGTAGGTAAGATAGTACTCTTGTGCTAAATTATTAACTCGAAACCCTGCTAAATTCACTATGATGAAATCAAGCAAACTTGTTAGTATAGCAAAGTAATACATTTTTTTCAACCTAACACTTATTGTAAAGTTAGTACCTAGATATACATACATGGTGTAACAAAACTCGATGTACAAGCGGAAATCCAGTGAATCTACATAATATTTGGAGTCGATTTTAGTTTTCGAGAAAATTGATTACGATGAGATTTTTTTCCGATATTTTTTGAAAATTTTTATCAAATATCATGTATTTTGTCAATTTAATACTATTTTTAAATAAAAAGAAAAATAAAAAACAGCATTTCAATATGAATTTGTGCAATTTTATTTAATTTGCGGTACTAATAAAAGCTTTTATGACGTTTACGGACGATAATTTTACGTGATAACGTCATAAGAAAACATTGATGAACAATAGCATACTTTTATAAATTGAATTGAATTATTATTACTGAATTATGATTATTTTGTATAATACAAAGCAGGAGTTAATTGAAAAATATATTTTTTTCCATAAATTATCATTTTTTTGCACTCGTCAATTCAAATATTTGTTTACTTAAATTATACAAATTAATTACAAGTAACAATGTGCTATAAACAATTTATTATCTTGGTACACAATGAAAGCTTGTGTGCTGCTGCTGTCTCCCTTCTGCTCTCGCTTGCACACTCGGCTCAGGCGGAACGTGACAATGAGTCATGCTTTTTCGTGTATGCAGCCGGTGTTCATTGATTTATTAGACGTTATCACGTCAAAATCGTGTTTTTTTCAAGCTCAGATTCAAATGTCACGTTACACATTCGACTCCAAATAAGACGTTGATTCCTCCTCTATTTATTTTAACTTGTACTGCTTAAGAATGGCAGCTTTTTATTATTATTTTGACATTATTGCACCTGTAAGAGGTTTATACAGTACCTGCCTGTTCAAGGTCAGCCAGAATTTACAAGTACAAATATAATTCCTTGAGGAACACCTGTCGTCTCACCGCATTAAATAAATTTATCTTTTATATCAAATTTTAAATCTAGTTAAAATGCTGATCTTTCTTGAAGAGATTGACTTAGATGAGTTCTTGAAAAATGGCGCTTGATAAAGTTAGGTAGTTAGGTTAAAATAAATAATGACATTCAAATAAATATTTCATATTAACCCCCATCGGGAATAGAACCCGCGACCTCATGCATGGCAGCCCAACGCGCTACCGCTACACCACGAGGCGGACCATATTTCATATGTGATATCTTGGACTGGCGCGGAAGCGTATGACTGATCGTCTTGCCTCTATGTAACAATTGATCAAGATTCACTGCATTTGGTGAACCATTGCAGTGCCCTAAGAACCATTGTGGGCGAAAAAGGGAGAGTAGTAATTGTAGTTAGGTTACTCGTAGTACAACCCGAAAACTGGTGAATCTACATCATATTTGGAGTCGAATGTGTAATATGACTTTTTAATCTGAGCTTGAAAAATTATTTTTTTTCTTATCATAAAAGCTTTCGTAAGTATGGCAGATTAAGTAAAATTGCACAAATCCTTATTAAAATGCGTTTTTTATTCATTTTGTTCATGGATAGTATTTATTTAACTAAATAAATTATATTTGATAACAATTGGCAAAAAATTATCGATTTTTTTTTACTTCTTACTTAATTTTCTCGAAAACTATGGGTCAAATAAAATAAAAAATCTTCAAAATAGACTCAAAATATGATGTAGATTCACTGGTTTCTCGCTTGTACATCGAGTTTTGTTACACCATGTATGTATACATAATATAATATGTATACAAAATTTTAAAAATACAGGTACACGGTACGCAGTAGGTACCTACCTTTTACAGCAAATATAAATTTATGTTTGTCTTATTCACCCATAATCTAACAAATTTGAATCACTCAATTTTTTCCTATAATTTTATGAGGTGTCCATATATGTTTAGATATTTGGGACCCATGCCTCATTATAATACTGACTACCCTATTTGGAATTTTACATCATACCTACTTATATGAAAAATCATCAGAATTCTCATCATTCTATGACTAATATTGCTAAAATTCAAACGTGCAGAGAGGAAGCAATACATTAAGTTAAAAATGGTAAACTCGTGTGTATCGAAGAATAAAGACACTACGTCACGCCAACTCACCTTGAGATCTAAACATACTATATTTTTTCACTTGGCATTATTTAAAAAATGGCCTAAATCTTATGAATGAAATTATTTATCGAATGCGCGGGATTGTTTGTAAAATATTTGTGTAGTAATATCGAAACTGGGATGACCTCATGAATGGATAGATTTTGGTTTTATGTATTGTTTTTCCTGTTAATGTGTACAACTTCTACTGTTACGTTTTTTGTGGCAATCGTGAATAATTGGGGGGTATCCTGATGTTGATTTGCCTAATTTACGCCCACAACACGTGGTTTGAGTCTGATTAAGTCTTTTTATCAACTGATTGAGATCTGATTGAGTCATTTATACAACTTATCAATTACATGTAATTTTTCAATTACATGTAGTTAAAGTTATCATTAGATTTATTGAGATATTTTTTATTGTGATTATCATCAGTAAGTAGTACTATAACTACAGCATTAATAAATATGATGGATCTTGATTATATTTAAGTGTGTCTTTGTATAGGGATGAAAATTCACCAAGATGTACTTTTTTCTTATATAAAAATAAATCTATGCAATCTTTTATGATATTGGCACGTATTTCAATTTGTAAATACTGTTTTCAATGATGCCTAAGCGGCTCGTGCTTGGAAATAGGAATCAAGTCGTGGCGGAGTGGGGTTTCGACATTGGCTACCACTTGTTCAATATATTTTATTAAAAATACATTTAAATCCCTCGAATTGAATACAGAACTATTGAAAAAAAAATTGTTTCAAATTTAATATTCAATTACATTTATGTATCAGGTCTGCCAATACCCAGCTTTTAGCTTATTTGGCAGTTCTGAAGCATAAATAATTAAATTCATGTATAATTTATACATATAATACGTATATGGTGATAAAACTTATAATCTGACTAAAGCACTTTAGGATATAAGTACTTACATACGTGGCTTTTAACGTTTGTATGCTTAGCCTTATTTTTAAATTTGCGTAAAGTAACGTAACTGTCGCAATACGACCAATCATTATACTATATTTATCCCTTTTAAAATATTAAATAAATAAATATATTCTACACAATTGACTATTAATATTACGATGTATAAAAAAAATCCGTAGTTGAGGCTACAGGGCTCCCTAGGGCGGAGGCGGGGGCGGGGGCGGCACGCGATACTGGCCATACACGAAGCTCCTACCTGGTCTATGTATCAGTTACCAGTACTCCGTAATACGATAGGGTACTCCATTTACCTCCCAAGTGGCTCAAGGGCGGAAGGCGATCGAAGTCTCGAGGTGAATACTTGGAATTCAGAACTAAACGAACCTGCATTACTTTATTTTTGGATTTCTTCGGATAAATTCGCCTTCTGACATTTTGAGTAGCCAAAAAAAAAATTTACAAAACATATGTTATTTTTTTAAATGTATACAAGAGCAAAACAGACACGCTCTGCACGTTTTTATACTCGTAAAATTTGTTGCATATTTTTCTATTTTTTTATACAACAACCTCAAAAGGCCAGGAGGCCCAATTACAAAGGGGAACGACCGAAGCCGACGTCACAAACACCCTGTAGCTCAATCACAGATGATTGTCGACGTGCTTAAAAACGTGCTAAGCATTTGACCGATCACAATGAACATACGTTCATATCACGGTCGCGTTGCCAAGCACCAAAGATGAAAGGCATACTTTGACAAATGCTTCGTTTTATTGCTTTCTCAAATTGATTTAAAGCAAATAAATGGCATGATAAATTGTGCACATACAATTAAAACTCTATAATACTAAATTAATTTACTTTACTTACAGTTTTGGCGTATTTTCCACATTTAAAGCGGTAATTAATAATCCCGATCGATAACTTTTAACGGATGTTCCATTGTGATCGCGAAAACGTTAAACATCCATGGTGAGAAATCGTTATCACGTCGCTTGTTAGCACGTCGATAGTCATCTGTGATTTAACTACAGGCTTGAGAAAGAACACTTTTTATTTTTGTATTCTAACCGAAAATCGAACCCGTATATATATACGTATTATAAAATTAATAGTAAACGATACCTGTAATTACTAATTTTATGTGGACTTAAGAGGCGAATTGATGTTGCATTTCTCTTGTATACTTAATTAAAAATCTTCTATAAGATTAAGAAATAAAAAATCAAAAAAGTATTGTGTTATAAAATACGGAATATTTTACATCCTATTTTGAATTATTTTAGCCGAAAACTGACCCACTTAAAAAATTCAATATTCTCGCACGCAGTCAAATGATGTTTTGAAAACTTTTGTTATTATTTAAAAGCCATTAATGACTAAGCTCATAATTGCTGAAAAATTAGGAATCTTCAGAAGCGTCACTTTCATTATTATAAGCTACATGTATTTTTTTGTATTTCATTTAAAAACCTTAGAAATTCCAGTCCGTTGGATTTAAAAGGCTCGGTTTATTTCATGTAACTAACACCTCGGGTGAAGGCCAGGTCAGGTGCCAGGTCACCCTGGCTCAGGTAATCCTCACACCAGGTCACACGAGGTCACAGCGGGTCACAGCCTAAGGTCACACCGCCATGCACCACTTTAAAGTACTCCGCCCTAAACGGCTCGCGACAGGTGGGTAATTCGATTTGAACTATTTAAATTCTAAACGTTTCCACTTCCGATAACTTGCGATAAAGTTGCAATTTGCATGAAATGTAGCAGTATCAACTCGGAAACGTGTTTTGCTACTATGTAGAGACACCTCTACTATGAGACCGCAACTAAAAAAAAACGTATTATGCCCTATACTTTTCACATGGGACCATATCGCATCCCGGGAACAAAAGAGTCAACTCTAAAAACAACCTTTTTTGGGAAATGGCTAAAAACACTAACTTTTTTGTTTCTTAATTTTTTCACAATTTTTTTGATTGTAATTTCTACGACATCTGTCGCAAAGGTTTAAGAGCTTTTTTAGTTCTGTTGAAGATTTCGTGCGGATGGTAAAAAACCCACAAAAAAGTACAAAACCTCTATTTTTCTAAATTTTGAGTTGTCTCTCTTTTATTGCCGGGGTGCGATATTAGCTTGGCCGCAAAACGGGTTTTTAATTTTTTTACGGAAAAGAAACAGTAAAATTAAAACTGGCTCGCTAATATAATTTATAACGAATTGTTTTTACATATTTTGCCACCAGCTTTAGTTATCCTGAAAGCGTTGGTTAATGATATTGTTTTTCATGTGAATTCATACACTTTTTAAAAAAAAGAATACGGTGATTCTTTGAAAATATTTTTAAGCACAATTTGACATCTCAACAGAGACGAGATGTTTGGAAGGGAATATGGATATCTAGGCTTTTTTATATTAACCCAGCCAATGACAGGTCATAAGCCCTGTAAACGCCTAGATATCCATATTCCCTTCCAAACTTCTCGTCTCTATTAAGATGTCAAATTGTAATTAATTACCCGTAATGGTTGAAATCCAGTTTTTGTCTACAAGTATTTGAACACACTCAAAATGTTGTTTATATTTTTAAGTATTTAATAATATGTGATATATTTTTTTCGAAGCTTTGTTATCTAATGGCTATCAATAAATCCGGAATAATATTTTGAAAACACCTAAATTTCTATCGCTGGTTCAGGTGGAGTCTTAAATTGAACTTATTTGTAAACAATACAATTATTCACATCATGTTCAATGTTACATGATAGGAGGCAGTTCAACTTTCAACAAAATGGCGGTTATTTTCATTTACTATAAAAACTAACTGAATAATTTTTGTCCCCAGGTATGTTTCTACACTACATTTACTTTGACTCAGTTTTGACGACCCCACCGCAAAAAATAGGCAAGTAAGTGCCTCTATTTTTTTTTTACTTTTACCGCCAAACTTAACATATTACGTAACTATTTTTTAGACTGAGATTTGGATCAGTAAGTCTTAAATGATAATCGTTAATTGAATGATCAATTCTGAATGTTTTTACCTATTTGCCGCCTATTTTTATTTGCTTAAAAAAATTAGATCAAAAAAAAAATTCGGTCTTAGTATATTTAAATATTTAGAACTCAAGAAAACCTTATAAGTTTGTGTTTGAAAGTAGGAAAAAAGGTGTGGTGAAGTGAGGTTCGATCTGAGAATCAAAATTCATTGAGATACCAAATTTTAAATTATCACATTCGCATTAATAAAAAGGTATTAAATGATTTAAATTGGTTTGGTTAAGACCATAGTCGCGAGGACTTACATGTAAAGCAAAGTATTTTTAACAACAACATTTTGAACGAATACAAATACTTGTAGACAAATTACTGGATTATACCCATGCTGGGCTGATATCAGATATTATTGATATGTCAACAGAGACAGAGAAACTCTGGAAACGAATGTGGGTTATCTAGGCGTTTACAGGGCTTATGACCTGTCATTGGCTGGGTTAAGTGGCCACTTGATGTATTACAACATTCCCAAAATTTGTCATACACGGTTGTCAGATGATGGGCGGAATGGGGAATGTTGTAATACATCAATTGGCCACTTAACCCAGCCAATGACAGGTCATAAGCTCTGTAAACGCCTAGATAACCCACATTCGTTTCCAGAGTTTCTCTGTCTCTGTTGAGATATCAATAATATACAAAGTATTTTTATTTAATCATAATTCTATGTAAAATACATTATGAAGTTGAATTTAGACGCCGTAATACAGGATGGCAGGGTAACTACAGGATGATTAAAAACGTCATTCTCTTCCAGTGTCCAATTAGCGTTTCGTGTTTTGTCCTTGTTACTCGGGTCTCTAATTAAATTGATGTGTCCACACTGTCCGCTTCATAATAACAAAAACAAGCTCCAAAACTCAAACATTCACATTTACTACACAACTCCTTTACCCCCCGACAAACAGCAGGGGTGTGCTTTACTTTTAGGAAATTAAAACCTACTTTCACTCAAAAATTAAATGTATGGGGAGGGGAGGGGGGGGGGGGGTTTGGGCGCTCAATTTATTACTATATGTATACAGTTTTATAACTTTTAAAAATAATTTTAAAAAATTACTGGCATATTCTGTTAAGTCTGTCACGAGAAAATGTATTTGTTACTGTTGTTATTGATATAATATATTTTACCATGATTTTTATTTTTTTGTTTGTTAAATTCAATTTCCTTTTACAGAATAGTGAAATTATTTATTTCCATTTTATACCATGTTTTGTGTTTTTATTGTTGATATATTCTCATTTTTACACATGTTTTTAAATTATACAGCTTAACTCATCCAGGAAGTTTTGCTTAGTAAAATCATCATCATCATACCATATCCGCTACCTATGTGGAGCATATGGAATCCACAAACTGCCTCCAGGCCAAGCGATCGGATCCTCCCAAGTCAAGTCCACGTCCCGCAGCTTTGACGCAAACTGCCGACGAATTGTCAACAGTGGACGACCAGGACGCCGAGAACCTGACGCCTTGCAAAATAGGCAAGCTTGGTTAAGGCTCTCGGGAGGCATACGTAGTATATGGCCTAGCCAGCCGAAACGCCTTCGCCGGATGACAGTTAAAAAAATGCATAAATAAAAACATTCCGTGTTTGTGTCGGTACAGCCCTAGAATCTGTAAGGACCGCTGGCGCTGAGTGTAGGAAGGGTAGTATATAAATTATCTGGCCGAGGAAAGGGCGTAATTGCATTTTGTTGTTTTAATCTACCCCTAATGGACGCTGCAGTGAATTGCAAATAAAATAAATGTTTTAAAAATCACTCTCGGAATATTTGAATGATTAAAAATCACGCTCCGGAGCTTTACACGTTTTTAAAAAGCTTTTATACAAAATCGTATTAGTTTTGTATACCTATTGTATGTACGTACGTAGATAATGGAATTATTATGTAGATGTCAGTTTACTAACCTGCCTTTAGTGAAGCTCGTTGTAATACCCGCTGTATACGGGACAGTTTCTTGTTCAGAAAACTTCACAGTTTCTTGTTCAGAAAACTGTGCAGTCTGTCAAACTTCTGTCAAAAGACACGCTAAATATGTGTATTTTTGAAACGCGATTGTAAGTTATTATCGTATGTTTGCTCTCAGGAAATTGTATATTTAGCTAATAATGTAAATATGTTATTGGTTTTTTACGTATTTAAAAGCATACAATAAACCAATGTATACTTAAACGTTTACATAAAAAACTGTCATGTCAGCTTAAATCTGACATAAGTACGCAGTTTTTTAAACAGTTTTCGTTGTATACGGGACCGTTTTCAGACTGCATAGAAAACTGCGCAGAAAACTGTCCCGTATATAGCGGGCTTAATTCTTATCAGGATGTCTGATGATTTAGATATATTTAATGTCTCAGAGATTCAGTTAAGAAAGAACATTTAATGTTTTTTTTACCACCAGGTAGGTCGAGCGCTTTTATTATTGTTTTTTTTTCTTTTTTTTTTTACAATTAAAGCAATAATTAATATCTCAGGGGCTGTTCATAAGTTACAAAGTAAAAATGAGCTTAAAGTGAATTGAATAATAATATTACTGAAACTAAAATGGCTTAATTTGTATTGATTTATTTCTAACATTAAAAAACATTTTGGGCGTGTTCAAATACTTGTACACAAATCTGGATTTTATCCCAAGATGAGAGTAGGTATATATTTAATTTTTTATCCCCACACACATGAGGTGGAATTTTTTATTCAAATTCGGGAACATGGATATTCGAGCGTTTACAGGGCTTATGATCTGTCGTTGGCAGGGTTAAGTGGCCACTTTATGTACTACAACATTTTAACCCAGCCAATGACAGGTCATAAGCCCTGTAAACGCTCGAATATCCATATTCCCGAATTCAAAAAAAAAAAAACCTTATCTGTAGGGATATAAAATGAAAATTAAAAAACATTGTTATTTTTTCTAATTTATGATTTTTTGCTTTTATTTGATATATTAAGTTCTAACCCTTTGGAAATTGTTCACACCCTGACTTCATATTATATTTCTAGATTAGAGCAAATGCAATATCGAACAATTTCAGAAATTGCGGGAATGGTATAATATGAAATATGGAGGTTATAAAAGTGCTATCAACATTTTATAACAGGCTTTATATTGCGCAGCGGAAGAACGTCTTGAAATACCTATGCCATTATCAGTAAAGATCTTCGTAGATATTATAAACATATATTGAAGCTTTCTAAGCTATCCTAAAAGTATTCTAAGCTATGCACCTATGCAGTCATTGCTAATGATGAAATCCACTGCTACCCGGAATTGAATTTTAAAAATGCTTTCGTGTAGACGCGAATATTTAAAAATTTTGAAGTGGGATAAAATATCCCAAAAACGCACGCAAAAATTAATAAAAAATGTTGAAAATAGCATTCATTTCAAAATCTTAAACAATGACGTCACTCCTTGTATCTAAGTGTAGGGTTTCCGGTTTCCGTTTTTAAACCCCCGTAGCCGCGTTCCATGGCATTTTAATATGGAATACAATCTACATACAAGCTTCTATTGCAAAAAAGATGGCCGCCATTCAGTCTACCTAGAACAGCTGTTAACAGTTTATGACAGTTGAGTCAACAGTATATTTTATCTGTGCTTCCCGCGTCAGTTTGCATAGATTTTTGACAGTTTTATTACTGGCTGGAGAAATACCATGGCCTTAAACAACCCGTTTTATGACGTCACTCCTGCAAAAATGACGCAGTTAGTACATAGTTGGTATTTAGCGCGGTATTTGAAATGTGCAACTTTAAAAAATCGTATCTTCATCAATAACTTATAAAAAAATATTAAATATATTTTTTTTGTTTAATTAAATAGTAAGTTTACAGAAAATAATTACTTAAGAAAACAGTGGATTCCCTCATTTCTATTGCAAATTCATATTGACGTTTTTATTTCACTGCACTGAATTGCAAATTCTCTTTGCTGTTTAGTTAGCCCGTATCCTAACGAAAATGTTTCCAAAAATGCAAATTTCCCTATCAAACGACTTTAATCAAATTCCCGATAAACGGTGTAGTTTGTGCTCGGCGTGTAAAAAGTGACCAGTTTCAGGCACGCCATTGTTTTATATTGAATTTATTGCTTGTATGTGCTGAGCTCAGTACTAAGGGGAGTGTGGTCTTATTTCACCACACAGCGGGGTGCTTCTGGGGAAATAATTATATCTCCACCCCCACCCCGTCTCTAGAAATAACTATCAAAACAAAATTGTATTTTCTACGCTATAGTGCAGTTATTAAAAAGTGTTTGTTACGAATAGAACAGGAATGTAGATGAAAATTTAATAGATTATTATTTTATTGTTTAACTATCTCACGTTCGTTCTGACCTTTCTATTGGTATCGCGAAGAATTAGATTAAATATCTGTATAAAATTGACGGGACATATGTCCTTATCGTGCATATATTGAACAAGTATTGTTAACATCATCAATCCATTTCCGCTCCCTATGTGGAGCATAATGCTTTCATACTTAAGCGACCGGACGTCCGTTTCCGTGCATCTTCCTAAGTCAGATCTACGTCCCGTAGCTATGACGTAACTGCCGACGGGTTGCCTACAGTGAACAATTTAATGTATGCATTCTTATTATTGTCAGATCGCGATGTGACTTGACGATATTTAAAAATTTTGGTGTTTTGAAAATGATATTCCTGTTTTGACAGCATAAAGCTTAAAAAAAATATACTACACATCATATTTATATACGTACCTTCATCAAACTGTTTCCTAGGGAAATACGCAGGCTTATTTTTGAAAAAATTCTACAAAAAACATTTGTTTGCCAAAAATGGAATAAGATACCAGTTTGCATGTGAATAAGTATTTATTTTATTTATAGATTGATATGGCATTTATTTTGTAGAACTCCATGATATCTTATGTTAAAATCAAAAAACATTTTTTTTGGTTCTACGTGATTTTATTATCATGTTAGTGACAATTGTTTCGCCTTGTAAGGACATTATCAAACTATCAAACAGACAGTTTGATAGTTTGACCCTTACAAGGCGAAACAATAGTCACTAACTTGATAATAAAATCACGTAGAACCAAAAAAAACGTTTTTTGATTTTAACATAAGATATTTTATTTATATTTTTTAACGGACGAATCCATTTTTAAAAAATAAGCACAATGTAGCAAAAAAGCAGTAAATAAAGTGACAAAACATTATGAATCGGTAAAGCTAAGACAATAAGAATAAAATGTGGACACACTCGAGACAGGATCGGTTCTACTTCAGTGAATGTTTAAATCTGATAGACTTTGTTTTTAAGTGTTTTTGTATGTCAGTTTAGATAAAATAAAGTAATTTCTTCAACTGTGTTAGCATAATAAATACCCAATGTCACACAACTTGAAACCTCGTTAACACGTTGATGGTTTGAAAAGTAGAAATGTTAAGAAGTAATTATTTCTATTCTTCGTACATGGTAAAGTGATTAATCCCCTCGTGTTGGCATAAACAGATGTCAACCATTCAAGAACCGAAATCTTTCTTCATAATTACTTCACTTTGGAACTATTCAAACGTTCCCTCCTTTCATGGCGTTTCTTTACTTTACATTTGACTAGAAAGTTGTACTCGTGTTCTATGGAGGTATGTAATAACTCTGCTTTAGATTTGTCCCAGGTTAGTACACCGGATAAAACACCTAGTTTTAAGATTATAGATAAAGTGAATGAGGACTAATAATAGAGCAGAGGTTATGGAAGTGAACAATATATTAATAGCAATACCTACGTTAATAATGGTGTTTTATGAATAATTGAAAATAAAATTTACTGATATGTTTTGATTCATACATGGCGTTAATCTACATATCTGTAGCTTTTATTTTTTAAATAAACACATCATACATGTTATAACAGTTTACGGTATGGATAAATAAGAAATGGTAATAAGTTTACGGTATGGATAAATAAGTAGAAGGATGAAAGTAGAAGGAATGCTCTTGAAATGCGATCTCTCAGGCGAATGTGTGGTAAGACTATGTATGATACGTGTACAAATGCCGAAATTAGAGCAGAGTGCAAGGCTAAGATAAGCATTATCGACAAAATTAAGAAAGGGCTTTTACGATGGTTTGGTCATGTGGAGCGAATGAGTGATGAAAGAACGACTAAAAGAAGTTTAAATGCAAGTGTGCCTGGATGTAGAAGCCGAGGAAGGCCGAGAAAGACATGGCTGACCAAGTACAAGTACTTGAAAGTGGACATGTGAAAAGTCGGAATAACCGGCGTATGTGTGTGAGAAGATGTATGAATGTAGAGGAAGCAAAGGAAGTCTGTCAGAACAGAGTGGTATGGCGTTCTATCCTCTCTGCCTACGGGGAAATTGCGTGATGTTTAGTTGGTTAGTTAGGTAGTAAATAAGAAACATAATTTATTAAATAACAAGCTTACTCCACCTAAAAGAGAAGATTAATGTTATTGATTTGTTTTTTTATACAAAAACCTTGTGTGAGAATGAGAACCAAGATAACTTAATTCCATACAGACATTAGTGGAAAGAAAATTTATCAGAGCCAGAAAGACTAAAGTCCACTAATGCCTGAAATAATATTTTTTTCGCAAAACTCTCTAATCATATAAATGTAAATTGTAATATATTTTCATGTAGTGTATAAATATTTAATTCCGTATTCCGATTTTATTAAACAAGTTGTGAGAGAATAAGCAGGATAAAATTTTTATTTTGCTCATACTGTAAAATTGTGTTTTTTAAATCTAATATTTTTTTACGATTTTTGAAAAAAACACTTGCAGATTACCTTGTCACAAGTACCTACCTCTCCCCACCTGGTTACATATACCAGGAGTGTGAATATTAGGGGAGTCCATTCCACAGCCGCAAATCAAATCATGTTTTCGGACTGGAAATTCTCCCTAAAGCATTTATCCCCGGCCACTCCACGTGGGGTGACCACCGCCCCCGCCCCCCCCCCGCACCCTGTCCACGGCCGCCCTAATTCAATCATAGTTGTGGAAACCCGTCATACAGAAAACTCAACTCACCAAAATTGACGACAGAATTTACCCAAACTTTATATAGTCACTGTGTGTAAAGTTAGACCCTGGGAGAATCGGGGACCGTTCTTATTAACTTCGGCGTCACTTTTTTCTTTCTGGATTGAAATACTTTGCCAAATTTAAAAACACTTTTAACAGGATTTACGCGGGACACAATAAGCCTCGCAGACGAGGTGACTTTAATATTCATGCAAATTTACCAGCACATCATAAAGTACGGCGGGATTCGAGCCCCGAGCGGTGCCTGAAAATTATTCTTCTCGGAACCTCTTCCCTTGTTTGTCCACCAAGTTTCCGGCTGCGAAATTAGTTGCGAGTGAAAAAATTGCCGCATTGCAACTAAGGCCTAAAAAAGAGTTCACAAAGCGAGTTACATCGGGTATTATAGAGCCTTTCTGGAGCCGTCGCGAGCAGCGAAGCCTCCGCGCGAAGCTTTCATTAGCGCCCTATTTATTGGCTCTTAAAGTTGCTGAGCGCGGAAGCCGTCGAACGTTCGGATTAAAAACTTTTCGGTATGAGTTTTTGCGCCATAGCGAGAGGTTATTGGGAAACGCTACATTTTAAACACCCTTTTGCTAAAGTTTTTGAATCGCTGTATGCCTTTAAAACGATTTCGTTTTTTTAGCTCCCCTTTGAATGGGTTTTTTAGTGTACAATACAGAACGGGCAAAGTGTTGTATTTCGAATAAAGTTCGGACAGTTTAACTTGTGCGGCTTTACTCGCCCTGCGGAGTTTATTTTCGCATACATCCTGCTAGCTCCAGCGGAGCCAACTTCCTCCCGCGGTCAGCTACACTAGCCACCAGTGGTCCTCCACCCCCACCCTCGCCCTCACACACACACACACACACACACCCTCTCACTGCACTACGCACACCACCATTCCCCCCGCCTAGGCCTGCGCCTGGTGACAATACCCGGGCGTGGAATTTATGTTCCATGATCGAATAGTCGATTTTATGAGAGATATTTTCCCAAGTAACAAGCTATAAGCCGGAGTTCGAAAGCGCTAAGAATTCATTTACTTAAAGACAGGAGTAGCTAATGTAGAGAGTATGTTATTAAATAAGTAGGCCAAATGGAAATGTGCGCTCGAACTCAGCGGGTAATATTTCTTCCCCGTCGAGCTGCATTTTCGACAAAACAATAACTTCCTTAAGTGCCGTCGTTTTCCATTCCATCCTTTAAAGTCTTAAAACTTATTCTACTAGTTTTTAAATTTAAGATTCTTTTGCTCATATTTGCTCTGATTCGTACTGTATCGATTATAAGTCAATGTGGATGTAATATATACATATTTCATATGTTACTCCGCCGAGGGCTTCCAAAAATCATGATGGGTGTTTCTCAATCATTTTCCACAAATCATAATCCTTTATATCTTACATAAACACTGCACAAAAGTATCAGAATATCCGACCACTGTTATCGTATACAAGACTAATAACATAACGGTGGATGTAGTCAGTGGATCCGGCCGAACGCAGCAATTTTCTATGTTTTGGTTACAAAGGCCACGCGGCCGGCCCCAGTACGCTGGCTGCGGTTACATAAACATGATCCGTGGTTACTGAGTACCAGTTACTAGTTACTAGTTACTGGTCACGGCTGGTGAGGAGATTCCTTCCAGAACTGGTACCCCGACTCCTCTAGACTGGTTTGTTTCACTTTTAATAAGCACTCTTCATTAGGCCCCGGGCGCGGCGAGACTTCCACTGGTTACAAGTTCAACCGTTAACCACCGGTGACCCAACTGAACCTTCGGTTTGTGACTCGCCGGTAAAGTTAAACATTCTATCGAATCGCTAGTGAACAGTCTCGATAGTCGGATTCACAACCGTCGGTTAAAGTACGGAGCCTTTTTTCATTACTAGATTACTGTAAGTTGAATGACTGGATCGATGACGCTCTTTGTCTGGGTTTGCGTGGCCACATTCCTCGGATTCTGCGAAGTGGAAGGAGATTTATGTAGCGTACGTCGTGATCCTAAGACCTTTCTATTGTCTAATTAATCTTTGTCTTTTGTCAAAACTTCAGAGCCAGGTGGAATTTTTTTTGTCTGAGAAATGTCAATAATTGCCACAAAAGATTTTTTTCTCTCGTTTTAAGCAGCCAGAAGCTCACGGATAAAGCTAGTAATACTATTTTGGTAACACGTAATGTATATTATAGATAACTATGTACATTATTGAATAAAAATGTATTTAGCATTAGGAAACATGGAATGATTAATGATCACTATTATGCATGTATTTTTTTTTTCAAAGCTAAATCTTTTTTGATAGATCTTGCTCGAAAATGTATTAATGTACAACTGAATTACTAAACAAAGATTACTTCTGCCTACCGATATCTCAAATATAGAGATGAAAACTGATTTTCATTTATAGTTTGTAGTTCATGGTTTCATCGATACAGTGTTGCTGTAATATCTACGTTAATTTTATCTTCTGTAAGTCACGTAGCTATTCGCTGGGCTTTGTTAACGATCTTCAGCTCTTCACGTATACCGTCGATTATTTCTTATTTCATAACTTGGATTTCTTCTTTAATTTTCCGAGTTTGAGATGTAGGAAAATTGATTGCTGACAGCTCAGATTCTGCACTTATTCTCTGATTTATAACACGTACGAGTTTATTTATGGTTGCCCCCGGTGAAGAGTTAAGACACTGTTTTATGGATTTCATAATAGTTGAAAAGTAGTTTCGTTATAATTAATAGGAAAACTCTCGGCGTTTACTGGTGCATTCTAATATGGAATCACAGCTATGTTATTTCATTATACCATATCCGCTCCCTATGTGGAGCTATGTTATACAGGAGCAAATTCTTTTAATGTAATAAAGGATATGACGTGTCCTATATTTTTTATGTTGAATAAAAAATTTGTTAAGTTTAATAAGAAATAAAAATATGTTATTTTACTGTAGGCATCGGTTCATTCTTCTTAACATACAGAAGAATTTGCACGCATTATTTTTAATGATGCCAGAAAAAAGATTAATTGGGTTCTTTCCGATTTTCTATTTTTTATTTCAAAAAATTGATTGAAAAATAATCAAGGGAATTTTTTTTAAATTTTACGATGTCATGAATTTTCTACCGCGGTTTGAAATAGCGCTTTTTCAAATCGCTCGCAAAATCCTCCATTTAGCGCGCATGCGGTGTGACGTCACATCAATACGGGCGCTGACTTCGTAATGAATTTCCCGCCTTTTATAATGGTCGGGTATGACGTCATTAGCCAATAACGGGCGTTAAACGTCACTCGTAATTTCGTGTTTTTAAAACATAAATTTATAAATGAAAACAACATTTTTGATCATTGTGTTTTATATCGTTGGAATGTAAAAAATATACTTTAAATATTTATAACGTTTTCAAGGATATTCATGCCATCGGGAACAACCCTATTATGGAGGTGTCCGTGTGAGGTTGATTTTCAAGACAAGTAGTTTTCCTATTTGCAGCAACGTGTGTGTGTTTATTTTCGGACCATATTAACAGGCCTTCGTTCCGTGTTAATATTAAAATAATGTAACCATTTATTACGGGGAATGCGTACTACATTTTAATATCATTTTATCGCCCCCAGGAGAAGGTTGGCCATTGAGTCCCGTAATATAAGCGATCCCCTTTGATATATTATGTTGGAATTCACGAAGGATCTTCTTTTATTACTGCCTACGGAAACCGTTTTATTCCACCTATGACGGACCGAAATATTCATACACAATGTGTATTTTGGAACGGAGATAAAAATCCCTTGATATTACAGATTCTGTTTTTGATTTCATGTGACAACTTTTACCCACAGTCCATTTATTTCACAGAAATGGTCCCATATAAGTTATGAGGTACTTTTAAAGATTTTTTGTTATCTTCTGAAACCGCATTTTAGAATATTTTTTTATCATGTGTCTATCTTAAGTCTTCTTTATTGCAGTTACCTTTTTGAACACGTTCTATAGCTATCGTACTATAAAGTATGTATAAACATAGGTCACAATGATCTTGTATCTCGGAAAACGATAAAACGACAAATTTCTCTAATATTTCTTAAAATTTAAAATATTGGGTTTATTTTGATAGACTGACTGGATTGTGTTCGTAAAATAATGATAAAATTGTATAGTATAATGTATATTGTTTCTGTTTCTGATTAAAATAAGTGTGTTAATAACTCTCCATTTAAATACTGACGCATTTAACCAGCTTTAAAACAATACAACCATTCCCTTTGCTTTGATGCGAATTAATCCCGTTGAAATTAATACAATCTAAAGATCCTAATGGCACTTTACCTAACTTAAATATGATTCGCATTGCTCATTTTCAGTATACATTTCACGAATTGATCGATGTAGGCAAATGGCCAGAATTAAATTTAATGCTCTGGATGTTCTTATGCCCCGTTCGCCTGTTAAACAGTCTTTTAAAACTGATGTTTATTCCTACTTAACGTAATAAAACTGCGCCACTTTCGGGCCTCCACGACTCCGCTTATCATCTTCGACTATCACTCCTAACTTGGAACATGATCAAGATATGATGGATGGCAGAGGGATGAGAGGTTTCTTGGGCTTGGGCGGCTCCACATTAGTGGCACGACTCGCGTGGCTAGGGAACTTGGGACTTGAGACCGTCAGCGTCACGCGATACACCCATCGACTAGACTCTAGTCGATGTGAGTACAGTATAGTGCTCCGCAACCGGTGTGCCGTGGCACACTGGTGCGCCTCTAAAACTTCACTTCTCCGAAGTTCCATTAGATGTTTTCTGGATTTACGTTAAAAAAGAATATCCTCGTATTTCCGACAAAGCAATCTTAACAATACTTCCATTTTCGATAACATATTTATGTGAGCAAAGTTTTTCAACGCTTGTATTAATGAAAAATGATAAGCGGTCATGCTTAAAAGGTCTTGACAAAGAACTTCGGGTTGCGCTGTCAAAAATCGAGCCGAATATAAAACTTTTGTGTTCATTGAAACAAGCGCAGGTATCACATTAGTTTAGTTAGCTTCTATTTTTAACTGGTTTTATAGATATTTTTTAATTGGTTTGACTGAGTTTTGAAAATTTCTCCCCTGGAAATGTTCCAAAATTGCGGTAAAATTTTAAAATTTCTTAAAAAAAAAATGTTATAGTTATATGTATGTATACTTTTCAAATAAAAAACTAAAAATTATTGTAAAATTTTGTATCAATTTAATACCTCAATTTAATATATCTTAGCTTTTGGTGTGCCGCGTAATTCTAGGAAGAATTTTGGTGTGTCGTAGGTGAGAAAAGGTTGTGGAGTACTTATACTGTACCTGCATACTCTAGTCACTAGAGTCTAGTCACTAGAGTATGCAGGTACAGTATAAGTAATATGTACCTACAGTCAACGCAGAAATCTCCGCATTTTTTAATACGTCAACTAGCGAAACGCCATTGATTTTTAAATGTTAATTTTTTTTGTTATTCAGCTAGAAAACAGTTGGTTATCGAAAAAATAAAAAAACTTTTGGTTGTCTGTAAAGTCGGTTTACGGACGATAATTTTACGTGATAACGTCATAAGAAAACATTAATGAAAAATAGCATACTTTTATGAATTAAATTGAATTATTATTACTGAATTATCATTATTTTGTATAATACAAAGCAGGAGTTAATTGAAAATTTATAATAAATATCCTTTTAAAAGATCGGTCTGGTACTACCGAAAACATATTTACTTGGTCTCGAAGAGCACAATTTAGTGATTTCATTTCATTTTGGTGATGACAATTTCACTTTCACTTTGTAGCTTGTGTGCTGCTGCTGTCTCCCTTCTACTCGGACGCATCGGCCAATGGAGTGGAAGAGAGATAGATGCGTCATAAACCGAACGCTTAGGCCGATCGTGCCGATCGCTTATTCCGCGCTCTCGCTTGCACACTCGGCTCAGGCGGAACGTAACAATGAGTCTTCCTTTTTTGTGTGTGTAGCCGGCGTTCATCGATTTATTAGACGTTATCACGTCGAAACACCGGATTTAATTCGGGTAAAAGCGAGACCTGGGCATTTTTAGACTGGGCTATATAGAACGCAAAAAAGGCAACACGGTACGATACGTCACGAATATGTGTGATTATTCTACACATATATATACATGTACCTCAAATGATAATTTTTTTATTAAAAATACCTGCAAATAATGGTAATTGTGAGGGCTTTCCGTGGTCATTGCTCCGTTTTAAAAGTAGTCAAGGTTTCTCCCTATTTCCTGAATATGTATATTACGGTAGACTCGCTTATTACGTGTACCGTGTACCTACCTCCCTTCATAGGCCGAAGGGTAGCCACTAGGACTAGGCACTAAGCATCCCTCTATACTTCCCTGGTGTTGTGTTGTCGCGTGACCCGGCGGGGGATGAAATGTGACGCCGGCTAACGGAAGAGTTGGGAGTGGAAGTAATGGACTCGGCGCACACTGGTCTTGTTTGGAATTTGAATGGACATTTAAATGAGGATAGAAAATAGAAACTAAAAAAAAAATCGTTCATAATAAAAAATATATGAAATAACTTTGTGAGGAAAAAAAAGTTTTCATAATGTCTTCGTGCTGCATATTGAATAAAATACCATCTTATTATATGTTTTCAGATCACCGAATCGTAACTTTTCAAGTAAATGATAAAAATTGTGTGCCAGCACCGACCCACGACTGGAGTTTATTCTTAAAGTGTGATTTTCATTGAATATGCAATAGGCAAACGGGGAAAAAATGGCATCCGCCATCTTGAATTAAAAAAGTGGTTCTATTTACTTTGTGTTTTTTGGGATTATCCGTGATATGATCCCAAAAAACAAAGCAAATAAAATCAACAACGACTGTGAAAACCTACGCACGCATTAAAAAAAGTAGTGTCTTAATATGACGTTATGACCCCTATTTCCCCGGAAAACGCTACCCATGTTCATATTATAATAAAAGTTGAATCCTCCATCTTGGATATCAAAATAAATGCAAAATTCAAAATCGGAACCTTTAAACCCCATGAAAATGATACTCATGTTCATATTATAAAAAAAATTGTTTATGCCATCTTGGATTACAAAATAAAGTTTTAAATCGCTAAAATATTGTATAGTATAATACTTGGAGGAAATAATAATAATAATAATGCATCGCATGTATATACAGATATATTATTTTCAACAAAGCTTTGAAATGATTTTTATTCGAATGTCCACTTAAGGGCTAAACGGAACCAGAGTGCAGCGGTCGGGGCCGCGGGCGGTCACTTGCCGTACGAAAATAGCCTCTCAGGGGTAGTGACACCCTCAAGACGGATTACTAACAATCTCTTTTGAACGTTTGTTCTCATATTACTAATAACAAGAGTTCTCAATTGATTCTACAGACAGTTCGCCTGTAATCGTCAATGTGCATTAAGTTATGTTTATATAAAAATTTGGCAGCCACGTTCTGCATAGAAAAATTAAATAAAAACTTGTAAAACTTCAGGCTGGTGCTATGCCCGTAACAGAGTGAAAGCGCTAACTGGCCAAATAAATAAAAGTGGAAATACACCAAGTAGTAGTGTATTTGGCTTTAACTAACTAACTAAGTAACTAACCATCACGCCATAGGCAGAGAGGATAGAACGCCACACCACTCTGTCCTGGCACACTTCTCTTGCTTCTTCCACATTCATACATCTTCTCATGCACGCACGTCGATTATTCCGACTTCTTACATGCCCACTTTCAAGCACTTGTTTTACTTGATCATGCCATGTCTTTCTCGGTCTTCCTCGATTTCTACATCCAGACACAGTCGCATCATATATTTTTTTAGCCGTTCTTTCATCATCCATTCGCTCTACATGACCGAACCATCGTAAAAGTCCTTTCTTAATTTTGTCGATAATGCTTATCTCAGCCTTGCACTCTGCTCTAATTTCGACATTTGTACACCTATCATACATAGTCTTTACCACACATTCGCCTGAGAGATCGCATTTCAACTGCATTAAATCTACTTTAATCCTTCTTTTTCCAACACCACGCTTCACTACCATACATAAGGGTTGGTACCAGAACTCCCATTATGAACTGCCAATTTAGCCTCTTTTGATAAGCGCTTTTTAGATACGACCGACTTTAAGGCACCATTAACTCTATTATATTTGGCATTCATTAGTTATATTAAAATAATAAAATCATTAAATTCCACCACGTTATGTCAATAAGAAATATAAATCAAAATATGTATATTATACTAGTTGATGTCATATGGACATGGTTGGTTCTTCAGTTCCTGTAAAGTTACTTTTATAGGAAACGAATTAATCGCGTAAGTTTAATGGAAGTCGAATGAAAATTCCACTTTTTACTTCTCAATCGTAAGTAGTTTTTAAACGGATTTCCTGCAATGGCTATTCTAGGATGTTTCCTTATGAGGAAAATGATCACAAAACACATAACGTGTGTATTTTTATCCTGTTTTAACATGGGACGTCGATATCTATTTCAAGACATTAGTTTTCTATAATATAGCAGGTAAAAAAAATCGTAAGGGATAAAACAATAATATTAAGGGGCTACTAGGTCCACCCTTTGTTAATTGTAAAATGTAGTAAGCGCCCGGATGAGCGCTCGTTAAAACACGACCAAAATCCGATCGAACGTCGCGCCGTTTGGTTTCATTATTATTTGCATCGCGTAGGTATACAAAAAATACACGATAATCTTTAAAATGTAGTAAGCGCCCGGATGAGCGCTCGTTAAAACACGACCAAAATCCGATCGAACGTCGCGCCGTTTGGTTTCATTATTATTTGCATCGCGTAGGTATACAAAAAATTAACGATAATCTTTTTAAAATTTAATATAGTAAAATCTACGGAATTTAACATAATCAAAAATCTACTAATGTTTTACAAATTTTAATCAGATAATGCACTAGATATATACGTATTCTTTAATACATTTTTTTTATTTTTAATCTTATATGTACTGTTTTTGTGTTATGCATCAAATGTTATTAAAAACAAGGGGTTTCTTTAAATTAATTGTGATTCAACGAAATATTTAAATAAAAATTTAGTCCGATAATTCACTAGAAAAATAATTAATAATTACATCATATTTTTTTCATTTTTTATTTAATGAACCATGAAGTACAAGGGAATTTTGCCCTGACGTACATGAATGTATGGGGGACCCCGTACCCTCGCCTTAAGACGTCTTTTGAATACCCCGTTTTTTGTTAATCGATTCTCATGTAGGTACACAATATTTTGATAGAGTTATAATTTGACAGTCAAAAGTTACATATGATTTTATGATCAATACTTTTCTATTGTTGGTAAACACTGACTTATCACGATATGCAGTAGGTAAAGTATTTATTTAGAAAGTTATGAGGTTAATTGAGTTTTGTTGGATAGTAAGAACAAAGAAATAAGCTGACATAACGCCGCAAGTAAAAATATAACGTATGTACATACGAGCATAAGATAAGTAGGACTTGTAGGTATTGCATAATAGCAAATAAGTAGGTACTTATTTGTTAAATAAAGTTGAAGTTTAAATTTGTATAAAATATTTAATACACCGTGTTACAAAACTAGATCTAATGAATCTACATCATATTTGAAATCGATTTTGTAAAATATTTTTTTCTTATTTGATCCATAGTTCTCGAGAAAATTGAGTAAGAATTTTAAAAAATTCCGAGAAATTATCACAAATTGTTATCAAATATCGTTTATCTAGTCAAATTAATGCCGAATTTTGATAAGAATTTGTGCAGTTTTACTTAATCTGTGGTACCTATGAAAGCTTTTAGGAGAAGATTTTTTTTTCCAAAGTCATATTACACATTCAAATTCAAATGTGATTTAGATTCATCAGTTTTCGGGTTGTACTACGAGTTATGTTACTCCGTGATCGATCCTAAATAAAAAACGAAACAGACAGGTTTATAATATAAATATGTATTTTTACCAATATATGTTATTTTTCATCGAGTTGTAACTCACGAGAATACATTTTTTTTGTATTATAATTGTGTTTTTTTTAAAGAGTGCCTTTGACGTTGAGTAAAAAAAAATTTCTTATGCCGCAGCTTTGGCGATGGCTTTGGTCTTCGCATTTTAAAAGCTGCAGTAACATTCATGGTTCATGATGAAACTCAATTAGGTATCAAATTGAACCGGAACTGCCTCACGCCTATCAATTCCGTTGGCATCCAAAGCCTCGGAATCCTTTTTGTGCGTGTAAATACCAGAAATTCTGTTACTTTTTATCCGAACCCCATTCTTCAGTGTATCCGATGAATTATCACCACCACGTCTCTTGTTGGCGTCGAGTGCCCACAATAGGGTGGGTTTGTGAGGGTTTGTATCCCACCTGTTACCCCGGGACAGGTAACGAAACCCTTCAATACAATTCCTGGAGAAGGAAACCATAAATAACAAACAATGCAGAAGATTTATTGCCTTTTTTGTCACGTGTAACGCAATCAATGGATTGATTCACACGCAATTCTTGCTCGCACTAAATACCA